>JAKLMH010000033.1:0-115070 GCA_022813505.1 Tremellales sp. FJII-L8-SW-PAB2
CGTGGCAAAGAGTTCACCGCAGACTTTTGGAAGTCTCTTGCGGAAATCATCGGTCTCGACCACAGACTATCGACTGCCTATCACCCACAAACGGACGGGCAGACCGAGATTGTCAATCAGTGGCTCGAACAATATCTACGACTCTATACGGACTATACACAGTCCAATTGGGTCTCGCTGCTGCCTCACGCCGAGCTATGCTACAACTCGACGCAGCATACTTCCACGAAACTCTCGCCACTCAAGGCGTTAACTGGGTTTGAGCCCAGGCTTACTCCGTTCGAGATCGATGGAGAAAACCCTCGAATTAGGGCTCCTTATGCGAAAGATCGAGCAAGTCTACTCAGGGACTTGCACCAGTTCACGAGAGACAATATCGAAGCAGCACAACAATCTTGGGTCGCTCCTTACAATCGAAAGCGAAGACCGAGTCCATTTGCCGTTGGAGACCGAGTCATGCTGAAGGCGACCCACATCAGAACCTTACGACCTTCTAAGAAACTGGATTATCGACGTTTAGGCCCGTTCACGATCACTGCCGAGATAAACCCTGCAGCCTACCGCCTAGACTTACCGGAATCCATGAGAATCCACCCCGTGTTCCATGTCTCCCTCCTGTCTAAGTACATGAGTCGGACCGACAATCCGACCGAGACTCCGGAAAGTATGGACTCAGCTATTCATACTGTCCCAGATATCCCACGACAGGTATCCCAGGTCATTAGACACGAATCCCATGGGGAGACGCTCAAATTCCTGGTGAGATGGGCAGGACAGCCAGCGGACGAAGAAACATGGATTAGCAAGGATGAGCTTAAACAAGAGGACCGCTGGAAACAACTCCTCGAAGACTATGGCGAACTTGACCAAGTCGAAGACTGGACTTTGCCCAAGTCCAAGGCCAGACTCCCGCGAGGCTGGAAAGGATGGGTGCTAGTCGACGACGTAACGCCCCCGGCTCTGCCGAACGACTTTGATGGTCCTCGCTCACGCACAGGACGCCCACTGCGACCCAGCCAAAGAGTTCTGGAACACTAATACATGAGGGATCTCTTGATAATACGGGACTATACTCGGTATAGTCCAACTCGGCTCGGTATGGTATCTCTCTATGGACAACAACGAAGACTCGCCCAACTCTTGACGCGGACTTACCCGAGTCCGACTCAGTCTACTTCTCCTCTTCGTCTCCCTCCAGCTCATCCTGCTCAGACTCATCGCTGTTCTTCATGGTCATCAGACCAAAAGGAGTCTGGACTCGGGCACGTTTCGACGGTCCCGCAACTAGTCCGGCCAAGTCCTCGAAAATGTCAGGCGACCTAGCTCGTTTCGTCTTCGGATGAGTCCCCGTCATCCCGTCCAAGATCTCTCGGATCTTTTGGAGAGCGACGCCGGCATTCTGCGCTTCTTTTACCGCAATGGCCGACTCGACAGACGGGAGTGTGACGAATCTCGCTCGGGAGTTCAGAATGAAAGCACCCAAAGTCTCCACGCTCTATCGCAGACTCAGCACACTCTCAGCGTGGACTTAGGAGAATCCGAACAAACCTTCTGCAAGTCTTGTTTCCTACCGATCGAAATCTTCCCAGCCCCTCGTTTGCCCAGCTTGGTCCCTATGGAGAAACTGCACGACCCTTTGGTACTCGCGCAACATAAGCACATGTACTCGATTTGCGCGAGAGCCACTCGATCGGATGGAGTATCGACAGGGACTAGGACGAGACAAGTTCGGATCGGCTTAGACTCTCAACAGTTCTCGCATGCGTCTACAACAGACTTAGCGCAGTCCAACAACAGACTCCAACGAGTCTGAAAAAGACCACTCACGGTCATCGGCAGCCTTTCGAACGACCCACTGCTTGCTCGCCTTAGCCTCGGTGACTCGACGGATGAACCTCTCATATGGGGCGGCCGACGCAGCAGAGATACCGACAGTCTTGTCCTTCGCGGACTTGGTCAAAGCCTTGACGGCTTTGTCGCCGAAGGGAATCGTCACCGGGTCAACCGCGACCTTCTTGTATTGATAAGTGCGGGGAGTAACCGAAGATGGCGGCATTGTAAGGATAGTCTGGTCGGGATTTGTCGGAGTCTTCTCTCGGACTTGATGATCCTGCTCGGGACCTGACGGGTTTCCGTGATCAGACATACTGAGTCTGGTGCGGATTCGACGAAGTCTATCCAAAGTCAGCGTAGGACCGTTCTGAGACGACCAATCGACTCACGACAGACGTGCGAGTACGAGGATGCTTCTTGCGAGGTCATAGGGCGTCAGGAAGGTATGGATCACGGTATCAAGCTATCAAAGTAAGAAGTACAGTAGAGAAATCAGAGGAAGGGGACAACGGACTTGTCAAGTCTGATTCGCCACTGCACGGACCACCGGTAACCTAGCGACGGGCGCCTCAAAGGACGGTCTCGTGCCTATCGAGGGCGATAGCGGCTAAGTGGGGGGCACTGTTACGACTCTCTAGAGTATGACATGTCTCAGCGGGACTTCCCGAGTCTGATAGCACGTAAGCCTTAATCCGCTAGGAACTACCGTGAGCTCCAGAGGTATATAACGGGCTGCTGGTCAGACGTGATAGAACTCTGGAGATGAATCTCTTGTCATCTAGTTCATTGTCTATTGACCACAAGGCTAACCCCGTCTAGTTCGATCTTGGACCAGCTCCGGTCACGACAGTGTCTCCCCGAAACATGTTCAAATCTGGTGATGCGACGCTGGATTGACAGAGAAAGCGAACGTGTCAAAGCATATCGCAGACCCGTATCTACCTCCTTCCGGTACAACTCTGTTACTTCTCACGCAGCGAGCATCATGGTCGTCAGACGTAATGAAGCTCTTGAGCCGTTCCTCTTCTCATTTTGTCCGATCATCTGTCGACCACAAGGTGACACGCACCAAGTCAGAATGAGGTTCACTAGGCTCACCACAAGTCCCACCCAAGATAAGCGATCATGATTGTATACTGACGCTGTCTGCCGGCGGGTCATTCTATAATGCTGGCCAACGCTTGTGTCAGAGACCCGCCGTCTCTAGGTAACTATAGCCTTGCTGGGAGCTGATAGGAGCCGTGCGAGTATCTTGTTATGGTGACAACAATATATATTCTTCGAAGAAGTTCTCAGAATACAGTGATCCTACGACATATATACATATATCGCAATGACCAATGCTGAGCGCGTGATGACTGGCAAGTCCGATCCCGCCTCTTCGATGTATCCTCGGCCGGTCATATTCAACACGAGATCTTGCAGCCCGGGGCCTCCCTTCTCCAGTTCATCAAATACGATGACATTCTTGAGTTGTTCTCGAATGTGTCGTGTCAATCGACCGCCCACTCGTTCGGCGGGGTCACCAATGAGCTCGATTAGGGATCAGTCATCCTTGAATTGGGTGCAGTTGTCACGAGGCACACCGCGGCATTGCCATAGATCTCTTGTGCGATCGCTTGTCCAGTCGCAGTCTTACCGGTACCAAGGGGACTAGCAAGGAGGAAGCGGCTCATCGGGTTCGAACGTAGTGGAAACATTTCTTCTATCGCAATGGCTTCCACAAGTGGTCGAAGTGCCGATGTTTGACCGAGTGTTCGATTGTTGACTCGCGTAGTGGCAGACCGCAGGCGATCGGTCTTCTCTTGGGTGACCGGGCGAAGTCGGATCCGGAATCGGTCCTCGGCCGCCGTTTTGAGCTCGTCCATACCGACGACGCGACGAGAAGTCGAGTTCTTTCGGGAACTCAGAGCATCGATCGTTGCCCTCAGAGTCTGCATCTCCTCCAGGAGTCTCCCCACCTCGGCCTTCTCCTCATCACTCAAGCCCTGTACTGTATCCTCTCCCTCTCCACCTCGGGCACGTAGAATTCTCCATCCGCCTGATGCATGATAAAGCCGAAATGTTCGAGTAGCGCGGCATCGATGGCTTTAGCATCGGCTTGAGCTTGCTGCAGCTCGATCTCCAACGGGTCTCGGGCCAGCAGGTCCAATTGTTCCTGGGCGTCTCGAGCGTCCTGCTTGATCGTTTCGATCTTTTCTTCGTTTCCCGCCTCCTTGACGTTTACGGCTTGTGATGCAAATTCGAGCTCCTCCTTTGCTAGTGCCAGTCGAAGCTGCAGCATCTTCTTCCTATAACCGCCCTTTGCCAAATGGGAGTTTCGAACATCGACGGAGTCGCAGAGGGGAGAGGTGATCGTTGCCGGCTCTGGCAGATGTGGCGCGTATTCGTTGCAGAGGTCGACGCCGGCGTCAAGGACTGATTTTGGGAACTCCACACTCTGTTGCAGCTTGATGACATGGGCCTGTGATCGGGCCATGCCTCGGTGACAGGCCTCGTCGGGTCACTGCAATTGTATGACCGAAAGTAGAGATGCCAAGATCGGCTCGAGATGGGACAACTTCCTCCAATGATCGGGCTCGGTCGCCAAGAACATTGGTAAACAGTCGTTGCTCCAATGCGGCTCGCACAAGTGAAGCGAGTTTTGGTTGGAACAGGAATCTCTCGGCATTGTCTGCAGTGGGGCTCAGCCTGAGCCCGGAGCCAGTGCAATCACAGAAACAGAAAGGCTCACCGAAGAAGAGTATGCAATCTACCCCCGTTTCCAGACACCCAGCGGCTTCAACGATAGCTGCTCGCAGTTTTGATTCTGGTTGACCTCCGAGCTTGTCGTACTGAATGGCGAGAACTTGTACTTGATGACCGGGATTGTATTCGCTGCTGATTGTATGCGCCTGCAGGGCCAGATGCCTCAACCGCTGTTTCTTGCCAGTGCCGGCTTCCCCGATCTCGATTGCGGTGCGTCCGCCATGTGTGCTTTTCATGACTTGAGTCAAGTGATAGCGCTCGACCTGTCGGCCGGACAGAGGGAAGACTTCTTCCCGTTCGACTAGCTTGCCGAGATCGATGGGTACTTTGCACCGTAAGCTCACATCCTCGGTTTGCTGGACACGAGGAGGAGCCAGCTCACCTTCCAAAAGGTTTTCGCAGGTGCCAGTACCTCGCCTCGTAGATCACAGAGTACCCTGTGGCCTCGCCACTCCTTGAGCTCCGCCCTCAGCTTCTCGACCTCGATACCGGCGGCCTTACACGCCTCTGTGATTCCGGCCCGACCACGATACTTCTCCGAAACCAGTACTTCGAGGAGATGGTATGTCGATGTCCACCAATCGGCCGATTCCACGCTCAGCTCGTGTGCTGCATCCATCGCCTCGGCGAGTCCGTTGCTGATTTTGATGTCGCTGCCATCATTGGCGGCGCTTCGGGTCACCTTCGCGTATGTTTTGGCGACACTGGTGTCCCAGGCTTGCGTGCTTGCCGCAAGGACACGGTGGACGACTTGGGGCGAGCGTCGACGGTCGCCTCGGGTCGGATTCAAGCGACAGTTGGAGTCATTGACTTCCATAGCACTCGCGCGGTCGAAAATGGTCGAAAATGACTGAAATGTCATTCGTGTCCGGAAATGACTCAAATGTCACTGACTCACATGCTGTTCAATGTCTTGATGCAGCTACATGCATTCTGAAAAAAAGACATGAAGGGCACTGTATAGAGGGCCTGGCCCATAGGCACTTGAGTACATAAAGAGCGGTATCACAGGAAGCTGCCGCCCGATGCATAGGGGATCTACCCGTTCTAAGGCTTCCAAACGCTTTCACCCCTCTGCACTGACTGACTCATGCATCAAAAGCTCCCTATGGGGGATAGCTCTTGACTACAGCTACCCACAGACCGCTTGGCTGAAGCATAGACGCAGGTTTGTGCTGCGCAGACGCGATCTGAGGGGACTTTTGGTGTCATTTTAGTCATTTTGGATTGCCACTGCCATTTTAGCCTGTTCCGACCGCGCCAGTGCTATATTAGTCAAACACTCCGACTTGGTCATTGCGACTAGCGGTATCGCATTCTTCCTCTCGACTTTGGCTTGGCGTAGACATCCCTTCAATGCCTCAAAGAGCTGCTTCGTCTGCAGGCTTTCGAGCTTGACTTGCCTCCGATCGACGATGGGAATGTACATTCGATGCGGCTTCACATCTCAAGAGATTATCCACGTGCCATCCAGAAGAATCTCTCAATGCAGCTTTGTGTCATGAATCGCGATCCAGCTATACACGTATCTGGGATGAACAGGCAAGCAAATACTCTAGCTCTTTTGGGGCGAGCGTTGTTACCGCTTGACGCGACAATGGTGGTCTCGTCCCAAGCTCGAGTCCCGTGATAGACAAGTGGTAAGTTGTGCATCGTCAATGTTCTACAATTTACAAATAAAGGTCCATATGATCTAGGGAGAGAGTGTGATTGTCCGTCGGTCAGGGCAGCTCATACACAGGCGGTGCCGTTTGGTGTGAAGCCGTCTTTGCAAGTGTATACTAACGAGGGTTAGGATATGAAGATCCGAAAGAAGAAGATGAAGAGAAGACTGACCAGCGCAAGAGCCATTCTCGCATCCAACGGAGAGAGCATTGGGAATGCTTGTACAATCTTGACCGGCGCTGTCAAAGGTACAGCCACCACATTGTGTGAGCTCCGTGGCAAAGTCGATACATTCGTATGACCACTCTCCGCCGTTGGGGGTGACGACGGTACTGGAGTGGTCAGCAAGCGCATAGGCAAGACCACGTCCCGGTACAGCTCACCAGGCATGAGCATTCTCGCCAAAGCAGTACATTTCGTCGAGATCGGTCCTCGGGAAAAGGCTTTCTTGACGGCCGAAGAAGTCGCGCTTGCCGCCCTTGCCACCCCCTCCCTTGCCTCCGCCGCCCTTTCCTCCGCCGCCCTTTCCTCCGCCGCCCTTGCCTCCGCCGCCCTTGCCTCCGCCGCCCTTGCCTCCGCCGCCCTTTCCACCTCCTCCTTTTCCACCTCCACCCTTTCCACCTCCTCCTTTTCCTCCGCCACCATGAGACTTGCCGCCACCACCTTTCCCACCGCCTTTCCCTCCACCATGGCCACCTCCGCCTTTACCGCCGCCTTTTCCTCCCCCGTGACCTCCCCCGCCACCCTTTCCACCGCCTTTTCCTCCCCCGTGACCTCCCCCACCACCTTGTCCACCGCCTTTTCCACCCCCGTGACCTCCCCCGTGACCTCCCCCACCACCTTTTCCACCGCCTTTCCCACCCCCGTGACCACCTCCGCCGCCGCCGCGACTCCCTCCACCGCCACTACCGCCAGAGCCTTCTCCTCCGCCGCCGCCGGAGCCTCCACCTCCTCCACTGCTGCCGCCAGAGGATCCGGCGCCGCCAGAGTAGCCCCCTCCGCCGCCACCGCCGCCGCCTCCACCGCTGAAGCCTCCTGAGGGACGTGGAGGTCCTCCTCCACCACCTCCTCCACCACCTCCTCCACTACCTCCCCATCCTCCTCCGCCTCCGCCTCCGCCTCCGCCTCCTCCGCCACCCCCACCACCACCTTTACAGCATTCTAAAAAGTCAGCATGAGATGCCAGCCTTGCGCAGTGTAGACATACGTTTCTTGTTGTCCCAACCTCCACCTCCGCAGCCAGGCCCTCGTGTACGCTTGTGCAGCGGCCGACACATGCCATGATCCTAGAAAGAGCGTCAATTTTGGCTGTTTCTTCGGGCTAGACGAGATGAAAGTCCACTAACTTTGTGCCAGAACCAATCCTTTGGGCAGTGCGTCCACTCGTCGGGTAAGGTGCCTGTCGGAGCTGATGTCTGCCACGAGTCCTCGATACAGCTGTCCGACCGGTCGTGCCACCTGGTTGTCAGTATGCCGTCTGAACCGAGGCTGTAGGACCGCTCACCATTGGCCCTCAGCACATTTAGGATGACTATTTTCGATGCATTTCTTCGCCTTGTGGTTCCAAGAGTAGCCCTCGCCACAATCGCATTCGGCAAACTCGGCAGGAGGCACGCAACTGCCTTGATCAGCTGCGCACGATTCGACAGGCGCCTCAAAGATCACTTACATGCCCTCGTGCTTGTGCGCAGACCAGCCAAGTGGACATCTCAGTTGATCGTGAACTCTGCTCACGTTAGCGCGGACGCTCACTAAGTCTTGAAGTAGATACTTACGGAACACGAGTGACTTCGGAGACACAGACGACGCCGCCTTTGTACTCGGCGAGAAAACTTCCTTGACCGGAACAATCGTTCCGCATGGCATCGTCGGCATACGTCCGTAGAGAGTCGGGAGCGCCCCAGTGCACGAAGCGGGCATGATGCGGACCGTGATAGCCCCCAGCGCTGACGGCACGAGGAAGGGCGAGACCCAGTGCCACTAGGGCATGAGAGAGGGAGGGTGTTCCCCTCATGAGTTTTTTCGTCTTGTCGCGGTGTTGTGAGTGATGAGGAGTTGTGATGAAAGTCGACACGGCACTGGAGGTGAAGTGGAGGGAGAAGAGTGCGTGGCCGACAAGACGGAGGGGAATCAAAGAAGGGGATGATGACGGGATCCATACCGAGCGTCCCAGATATAAATGCTGCTGCAGTCCTCGACAAGGTCGGCACCGCCCCCAAAATCAAAGGCGTCGAGGATTGATCTTACATCGAGGGGTCGGTTCATTTATTGACAAAGGGATAAGGTGGGATGGGCGTGGATGGTCGGACCGGGTCAGGGGTGTTTCTTCGGTGGAGCATGAGCTTTGTTCGGGCGAAGGAAATAAGAATGGAGCGAAGTAGCGTCGCGGGGTCCAGGGATTCGAATCGATCTCGAGAGCTCATCCCCTAGCGAAAGGTGTTTCGGAACATCAATAGTGCCTTTACCACAGTAGAAGATTGTCAGGCCCCTTCAACCATTTCTTTGTCGATTCTCCCGAGTTTGGCACAGCCACGAAAGAAGACAATCGCAGCAATACGTTGATCAGTCACCTGCCTGTGAGGGTCAGGAAAGGAGAACGAAGCGGCCACGGTCTCGGCATCCGGGACGGCATTGCCTTTAGTGAAACATCATCGACAAGCTGATTGGCTTCAATGTTCCTGCAGTCGGTGTCACTTGTTAGTGATCAGCTGGCGAGAAGCGATGTCCGATGCTGGAATCATGGAACTCGAACTGCGAGATTGACCAATCGAACCGCATCTTCGGGGCATGTGCGGTATCGAAAGGTTCGGACCGCCGTTGATGATACATACATGGTGATTATGACCTGTGCATCGGGTCAGTGAAGCCTTTCACAAGTCAGAGAGCCAGAGCCGCCGATCGCCGACGTACGAGTGAATTACTATAGCCGCCTGGAGGACGTCTACCTGGCCCTATTCGTCCTCACTGTCGGCTCCATTTGCGCCCTCGCCTCGCTCTTTCTCAGCGGCATTGATGCTCGCGACCAGGTCGACTTCTTTCGCAGGGTCCTGGCCCTTTTTCATCGACTGTAAACGCTGCCCTGAGAGGTATAGTGAGCTTCGATGACACTCATCCGCACCATAGCAAGCAATACGTACTGAAGATTGACGCAATAGCTTCGTTTGTTTTACGATCAAGCTTGGCCATCCGATTCGTCATGTCCCTCTTGAGATCCCAGTTGGCTCGTTTGGGCTGGATATTGAACAAGTCCTGCACCGACTCAGTATGCAACCCCTGCCAGCATCATCAAAACTGAGCGAGACCTACGAGTTCTTCTCTTCTCTTTTCCTCATCTTCCCGAAGGATAGATTCGGCCAAACCCTCGACGGCTTTTTCTACCGTATCCTGTCCACCCTCATCGGCGTCACGCTTCCGCATCTGTTTCGTCTCCGGGTCATAATTGCGCAACTTGAAGGCAAAATGAGATCTGGGTCATGAGCGTCGGACGACGTTGTCGAGTCGTGAAATGTTATGGCTCACGGTCCTCCGTTTAGCGCCACACCCTGGTCTTTTGCGTCTTTTCTTTGGCGCAGTGCAATGAGACGCTCTTTGCGGGCTGCCGTTGTTGCTGCCAGGTTCGTCTCCATGGTGTATGATGTGTTGCTGCGTGTCGACATATCCGCTCGATCACGGGTTCACGGCTGCAAGCGACACCGTGGGAAAGTGGGGCTGCCAGAAAAGTCGAATGTTGATGCAGCGATTGTTGGGCAAGCAGTGATATCAAGGGACAGTGCAACCGCAAGCATGGCTACAACAACATCTGGCACGACTGTCACAGAGGGTATCGACTACCCAAGCACATCTGTCAAGCCTCGGCGCAGATTTGTGGGAACGAGCACTCCCAAAGCGTCGACTTCGAAGGTCGTCCGACGGGTTGCTAGTCAGATCCCCGACGACATACTTCACGATACCGAGCTCAATGATGCCATCAAGGGTATGACATACAGACGTCTGCCAGGGGTATGCGTGCTGATGGCTCAGGACTACCCGGCAACTACAATTTCGAGGTGCACAAGACGATTCACCACATCCGAAGGGATAATTTCAAGACGGTCGCCTTGCAGATGCCTGAGGGTCTGATGATGTACGGCTGTGCCATTGCGGACATCATCGAAAGGTGAGTCGGGCATGGTTGACGGACTCCGGCAAGAGCTGAAACGCTTGGCAGATTCACCGGCGCTCTACCTCTGCTGCTAGCGGACGTGACTTACGGAGCCTGCTGCATCGACGATTTCACCGCTAAGGAGATGGGAGCGGAAATGATGATCCATTACGGACATTCTTGCCTGAGTACGTCAAGTACTTTCTTGGGTGTTCTTGGGAGTCTCAGGCTGATCAAGCAGTACCCGTCTCCCAAACATCTATCAAGACGCTCTACGTCTTTGTCGAGATCGCAATAGACACACCTCATCTTTCCCTTTCCGTCAGACGCAATTTCCCGTCGTCCCGGGAAGCATTCCGCCGTACAGTCTTAGGCGCCGAATCCGTAGATGTCGGCGGTCGAGTGACAATCACTCTGGACGGTGAAGATCAGCAACGCCGCGATCGAGTCGAGCCAGTCGATGGACTCGACGTCACCCGACTGGCTCTGGTATCGACCATTCAGTTCGTCGCCGCTGTGCAGAGCCTTCGGACCGATTTGGAGAAAGCCTTGCCGGAGCTTGATATGCCAGAGGATGGAGACGATCGCGACGATATGTTGGCCAAAATGCGAAAGGGCGACATAGGAGTGTGGCGCGGGAGATATGAGGTCACCGTTCCCCAGTCTCGACCTCTTTCACCTGGTGAGGTGCTAGGCTGCACGGCACCCAAGCTGCCGGATGTCGATGCTCTCATGTGAGAAGATAGCCGTACACGGGTGCTCGTGCCTGCGCTGACTATCTCAGCTATGTCGGCGACGGTCGCTTTCACCTCGAATCAATCATGATCGCCAACCCGACTGTCCCAGCGTTCCGTTACGACCCGTATTCGAAGAAGTTTACCCGGGAGACATATCAACACAAGGAAATGCGCACTGTCAGGGGAGATGCTGTCAAGGCGGCTAGAAAGGGTTTGGAAGGCGGCGGTGCCGGGAAGTGGGCGGTGACACTTGGCACCCTGGGCCGACAGGGGAGTTTGAGTGTACTAAACGTGAGCACGATCGTCGTCCATTTGCATATCAGCCTGCTGATGTTGATCACAGACCATCAAGACCTCTCTGCCAAGCTCGGAAGAACCACCATACATGCTCCTCCTGTCCGAGCTATCTCCGCAGAAGCTGTCGCTCTTATCGACAGACGAGATCTCGACATTTGTCCAGACGTCTTGTCCACGATTATCCATCGATTGGGGCTATGCATTCACTCGGCCCCTCCTCAGCCCCTACGAAGCGAGCGTCGCGGTCGGACGCGTCAAGGGATGGGGCGGATTGGAGCTCGGCCCCGCCGATCACGGCGAGGGCGATTACCCTATGGACTTCTATTCCGACAAATCACTTGGTCCTTGGACCCCTCGGCACCAGCCATCAAAGGCGTGATTCCGCCGCCACATTGTTGTAAATATCGACTGCACTGTGTATCATGCATCATCATTGTCTTGGTCGTCGTCATCGTCGTTGGCATCTGCACGATCACCAGGTATCGTCATCAGATCGTTGAGTCTATATGACATCAGTATATCGACAAACTCAGTTGCAACGGAATGAGGGTTCAACATACGTGTGCACGAATGGAGACATTACATCCAAGACAGACTTAATCGTATCTTGGAAATCCGGTTGCAGGACCTCTTCGTCATCAAAGCTAACGGGCGTAAACGATGAGACGATATAACGATAATGGCGGACCTACCGCTTGACAACAGCCACACTCCGCAATTTCAGCAGGTCTATGTCCTTGTGCGTCTTATCTACCCCTTCCAGCTTCGGGGCTACTTTCAGCGCATCGTCGTGGCCGAAGACATTCTGTCTTTTCCCTTTGGGATGGTTTTTGGGCGGCCCAAAATGCTCCACGAATTCTGGCCGGCTAATCGCGTCACGTAAGGTTGCCGCATTGTAGAGAATGTTGGATCGCAGTGTAGCGAGCTCGTCTCTACCCGGTTGCCAGACTCCAGCAGCCAGTATGGAGTTGTTGTTGGGCGATACGGCCAAGTAGTATCCAGCCCATATCCCTTTGCGACCGCCACGAGATGTCGACATGGAAAAGCTCTTTTTATATGGTGTCTTGTCAGACGAGAACCGGACGTCTCGATATATGCGGTGCTGTTGTGTTTAGTTTCATCTGCCAAACGGGTGTCTGTTCTACTCACGATGACGTCCTTCGTCGGCAGGATTGGCACTTCGTTATCAGCTTCGAAGAAGCGGAGTTGTACCTTCTCCACAAAGGCCTTCCACTCCTAATTTCGTCAGTCTGGATCGACGGGGTAATCGGCGGCTTGACCGACCTTCTCCGCCTGACGGTACGCTGGTTCGTGTGATCTGAACCACTCGCGATCATTGCGCTCGGGAACCTGCAAGTTCTTCAAGAATCTCAAGGTGTTCATAGATATTCTGCCCGGTGGGACTGGTGTCATCAGCGTAAGGTTCAGGATTACAGATGATCCAACCAACCTTGGCCAGTCGTAGGAGCAGGATATATTCTGCCAGCGACAGTCTGTCCTTCTTCCAACTCGACATCTGATAGATCACCCTCTTCGCCCTGGTCTTCGTCCATCGCCTGCTTCGTTCTCCCGTTGGATAAACGGGAGTTCTTCGCTGAACCACCTCCTCGTCCGCTTTCCGACTTCCGCTTGACCTTCTTCCTCCCATGATCGTCGTCTTCTTCATCAAGAAAATCACTGTCAATGTCTGACTCCTCTTCGTCCTCGACGACGTCCAACTCCGAAGCTGAAGAGTCCGGATTGAAAACGTCCTCGGAGTCATCATCACCTCCGTCGTCAGAGGTCTGCTCTTCTGAAGACGTCGCCGGATCGTCGTCTGCTGCGTCCTCTTCTTTGACCGCACTTCGAGACTTATGGTCATTCGTCTTCTTGGTCGGTCTCTTGGACGCAGGCAGCGTCTTAGTGGTTTTGATATTACGCTTGATCGGTGTGACCGAGGCCGGTGTTAACCTTCGTCCAGTTTTCGGGGTAGAGGCCGTCGAAGACGCTCGTGGGGAAGACTTTGGCTGCGATCTGACCCGAGTTGAAACCATCTTGCAGAATGACTATGGATAGAAGACTACACACGGCGTCCGAGAGGACTAGCTACGAGCACCCCACTTGCTGTGGCCAGCGATCGAAGATCGCGGTTATCGTCAGGATGTCAGGCACGCATCTGGGTACCGTGGGAAAGTCAGAAGCCAACGGATAAGCAACAGATGTCAGTTGGAGCTCCGTGATGATACTCTGACCCACTTGACATACGGTAACGCATAACGCACTGTCATCGCTCAGCCTTTGCCGACAGCGAGCGAAATTGACGTTCAGGATCTCGTCCACGAAGCAATAGCTTTACCGAAGTCGCGAAAGACAACATCGCCGTGAGCTCCTTTGAGCTCGGTCAACTCACCCTTCGTCATGTCGCCCATGTCGAGGCGAAAGGTAGGTCTAGAACCTTGTCCCACACCAATTTGGTCTTCTGCTCCTCCATCTTGCGCTCTTGTGTTATGTCATGATCACTTACGATAGTAAGGTGCTGTTGATGGGGCGATCAGGTATGTCATCAATCTGAGCTGATGCCTGGTCACGTCTATCAGTGCTGACGCCTGCAAAGGGAGCGGAAAGACGTCGATGCGTTCTGTGATTTTGTACGTGATTGCAGGTCTGCTGCCGATGAACCAGCTGATTTGTCCAGCTCCAATTACAGTGCACGAGATACGAAACGTTTAGGCGCTACAATCGACGTCGAACAGTCTGCTGTGCGGTTCCTGGGTTCTTTAGTGCTGGTGCGTTGCTGCCATTCCTCCGAGCGCTGGAATGCAACTGACATACAGAACCTTTGGGATTGCGGCGGTCAAAATGCGTTCACCGACAACTACCTGACGGCCCAGAAGGACACAATTTTCACCAACGTCGCCGTTCTGATTTACGTGTTTGACATCACCTCGACAGAATGGGAGTCCGACCTGAAGTACTTTGAGGATATCATTGGAACCTTGCGCGAGAACTCGAGCGAAGCAGGAGTCTGGGTCCTGATCAATAAGATGGATCTAGCGGACAAGGAGGATCCAGCCAGGAAGAAGTTTGCTGAAAAGAAGGCGGAGATTTTGAGCGTGGATGAGCGTGTCTCACAAGAGAAGGACAAGAAGGGCTTGCTGCGGGTCTTTGGTACTACAATATGGGACGAATCACTGTATAAGGTACGTCGTACCGTTCAGAGTCCGCACAGCTAATCGCCGCGCTGACAATCCCCAGGCGTGGTCCTCGGTCATCCACACATTAGTACCCAACATTAACCTCATCACCTCCCATCTCACGTATCTCCGGAATCTATGCCTGGCCGTCGAGGTCGTCGTCTTCGAAGCCGAGACTTTCCTCGTGATTGCGAAATCCGGCTCCCCACTGGACGCCGATGATTCTGAGCTCGACGACCGCGAAGTGCGAGGCGGTATGAAGGCTCTCGACAGAAAGCGATTCGAGAAGATATCCGAGACCATCAAGGGGTTCAGAAAGACTTGCCAGTAAGTACATACAAATCCGAGTGGCAGAGCCGAGATCTGACTTTGGCAGGCGGACGGCAGAGGAGTTTAGCGGCTTTGAAAGCAAGTTTGACGGATGTACATTCGTCCTCGAGCCCTTGACGAAGAATACCTATGTACTGGTCGTGGCGAACGATCCCCGAATAGGTGAGTCTTCTGCCTATCCTCGACCACAACAATTCCCGTTGCTGAATATCAGAAACGGCAATGCTCCAGCACAACATTTATCACGCTCAAGTACACATGGGCGAGTTTTCTACCAAGAATGTTCTAGATCGGAAATGCGGGTGAGTGATCTTACGATCGTGCTGATGGCTTCTAATGCTGACTCGATACAGTCTGTGTCGAGGCAACTCTGAGCTTAAGTATGAAGCGAAAGGCGACGATGACCCAAACGTCCCTGCTTGGGATGATGCTGGACAAAGCCTATCGGACGATCTGGACAAGCTCGCAGTCACTGCATGAGGTACAACAGGTACGCCCGGGAATACATGCATGTTGTTGTCAGCGGTAGGTAGCGTAAGCCGCGACGATAGGACGTGTTTTAGGGTTACATCGCGACGGGCGAGATTGTGTGTTTGTGTGGCGTTTCTGAGAGATGAAAAGAGATTGCTGAAACGGTTCCTTTGACCTTTGAGATGACGGACCCCACTTCTCCCCCGTCCAAGGGGGGTCATTGATGTATATGCATAGCCCTCGTTCTCAATCTGGCTATTGACAACTCTATCTACCTAATTCCCTTTTTCCCACATCGACAGGCAGGGCCAAAACACCGCAGGTCGGTTGTCGAATAGCGCTATCGACCTATCCGTCACCATCAGACGCTCAGTCCCAACGCGAGCGCGGGCCGATGAGAGTTCACGGTTGACACGAGTAGAGGGATGATGGAGTGTTTCTCCCGAATGGAGTCTGTTCGATGTCGAGGTCTATCGGATACACAATACATCATCGTCTACCTGCCTTCAGGACTCAGCTTACTCCTGGTCCCCGTTCTGTTGGCTCTGGCCTGGAAGCATCCTCGAGCGTGAGTCCAAGCTTCAGCATCGGTCAATCGTTACTTATCCAGCAGAACTATCATTCTCCTCGCAATCGAGTTGCTTCTGCGTGGGACGGTCGATACCTGGAACCTCGTTATCCAACTTGTTCCGCCATTGCCTGAGGCGTTTCGTTCGCAGGATCTAGCTCTAGGTGAGTGCAGCCACTGAAGACTGCGCTGACTTTCTGCAGGAGCCATCTCAGCGCTTCCGCTCCTGTTCCTCTTACTCTTCACGACCTCCTTCCTCATCTCGGACCTTCGGGCTTGTTTGCCAAACCGACTCCAAAGCAATCACACCGCTCTACTGTTCTCATCAATCATCCTGCCCCTGGTTCCCGCGGCGTTCGTTGCAAATCTGCTCGGTAACGTGTTGTTTGTCGGTTATTGTACGTCTTGACTGATCGAATCTCCGGTGGCCAGCTGACATCGCCCAGTCCGTGTTGGACGCAGAGTTCAGCTGGGATTCGAAAGGACATGGCTTCGCGATGTGCACGACACATTGACCGTCGTCGGCATCGCGACTGGTGCGTCATCGGCATTTCTTGCTTTTCCGTGACGTGTTGACAGATCGCTGACGGTTCAGCAACCGGTTTCCTGGCTCTCATTCTTGCACTGGCCATGTTGACCGCAAGTCAAGCTACGCCGAAGTCCCGCTGGTTGCTCGATTTCCGCTCGATTGCGGCGCTGTGGTTGCTTGCAATCGGGGTCCTGCTGGCCGGCATCGATGTCGCCCTCGCGCTCGTCCGGGAATCCTTCGCGCTAATTCTGACTCGTCGTCTATTGGCAAGCGCGAGTCGGGTCTTCTTGACTATCGGCTTGGTCGGATCGTACTATCCTGGCGGTTCGACCGGTCGGCAAGCTGTGCAGCTTCCGATGGACTCGCCTAAGCGGTCACGCGAGCTGTCACGGCAACCCGGTCGACCTACACGCCCCTCAATCAGCGGCCCAGTCACTGGTTCTTTCCAGCGAATGAGCAATGCCGCCACGAGATCTTTTCACACTTCGCCTCGGGCGAACGATGGCACTAAGCAGCCTCGGGAGAGGGAAGGCGAAAACCATAGCAGTCGGGATCGGGTCGTGTTGCGGAATGTGAGGGGATCAAGCTGCGTCTATCGCATTTACTGACCAACATAGGATGGACAACGAGTACCCAAACTGTCGATCGCGGCATCGACTTTCGATCAATCGGATCTTGCCTCGCTTGCAGACGATGTCCGCGATCGAGAAGAGCTGATTCAACGTTCGATCGCCATGAACGAGGAGCTCGCCGGTGGACACGACCCCTTCTTGACACCCGAGGAGCAGAGGGAGCGCTATCTACACATCAAGCAAGGCCTCGGATCGATATATCGGCCAACCTTGATACCCGTAAAAGAAATCATCACTCCAGTCAAGGAGCATGACGACAACCCGCCCAAAAGGTCAGAATGGCCATTACCGTCCGAACTTCATCCTCGTCCAAGTATGGCTTCTTGGAATGCGCTGAACGGGGAAGAAGCGCAGTCGACCAGTCAGAACCATCGCGTCGGTCAGGTCTCGGCGCATCGCACGGTCGACAACCTCCATCTGAAACCCGCACGAAGCAACTCGGGCAAACGCAAACCCGTGCCCGAAATCGAATCTGTCGCAGACATGAGTATGGCTGGACATCTCAGCTTCATTTCCAGCTCCAGCACACCCGGCCTCGAGATCGCACCGTCGCCCACTTGGCCCTCGCCCGCTTCGACCCGGGATGACGTTGAGCCCGGCCCCAGCCGCCGACAACATCGGCGACGCGACACTGATCCCGCCGCAGCAGTCATCCCAAGATCGCCAGACGGCAGCTCCATATACTCGCAATCTACCGAGCACCCCGACGACCGGACATTATTCTTCCGACCACCCATGACCTCCCCATCCACCGCGAGCCCGACAAAGTCGACCACCTACTCACCTCATGTCTCGATCGTACCGCCATCTCGAAGCTCCATGCACGATGCATGGCACGATGATCAGCCAGAAATGCCAGAGATGGCGATGGCTCTCTCGAGCTTAGCCAGAGTGCGGCGCGATACTGGCGTCAATCTCACCAACAACCTCGATCCTCAATCCGCCAGCTCGGCACGTTTCAGCGAGAGTGCAAATGGCGATCGCGGCGAAGATCGGGCGGCGAGAGACGACGTATCCAGCACAGTCACCTGGATCAGCGATGACTTGACCCCTCGCGCCAGCGAGCGCGGCTGGTGGGGGACAGACAGATAGGACAATTGTTCATGAGTGATTCTCGTCAATGTGAATGGATGATTGGCATCCTGGGTCATAGTTAAAAGGATGTACACAATTGGGATTGCCATGGATAGACGAGGCTTCAATCGGATCCATCGTTGTGTAGATCCAATAGTTGCGCAAGACTGTCCGACGAGAATGTGTCGTTCTCGAGATTAACGGTCGTTTCGCCATCCGAGCTCTCCTCGTCATTCTTGTCGTCCTCCTTCCGCTCGGCGTCACTGTCGTTACTTGATGTATCCATGCGGTCCTCGTCCTGACTGGCATCACTTTTGCGGCTCATGCTACGGCTGTTGGTCCGGGGAGCGCGTTCGGCGTCTGACTCCAGTCCGTCGTGATCGTCAGGTCGATCAATCTAACTGTCAGCCGATGCTTAGACAGGCTAGGCTCACTATGTCAATGAACTGCGCCGCCACCTCGTCGTTCCGGTCCAGACTCAAGGCTTTGTTGAAGTACGCTCGAGCTTGTCTGATGAGTGTGGAGTTGACTGGCTCGGTCACAGTGGATCCTTGGACGGGCGTTGGCGTACTCCGAGAATTTGTAGTCGTCGGCGAAGAAGCGCGCGAGCCAAGCCGTGAAGAGGCTCGGGGCTGACGGTCAGAACCGGATGAGGCATCCGTGGCTTGGGCTCGCAGCGATGGGGGCTGAGCGAGATAGAAGGCCAGCAGCCCGGCGTATGCAAACAGCGGACCAGACAGGAGGTACGGATACGAAGTCAAGTAGCTATGCTGTGAGCCTCCAAGGGCCGCAGAAATAACGAAGGGCCGCAGAAATAACGAAGGGCCGCAGAAATAACGAAGGGACTGCACTCACGTATCCAACTCGTCCAAGGCTGCTCGGTGCCGATCATGCTTGATGAGGTGCAGAACCAAAGCGTGGAGCAGAGATGGTTTCTGCCCGATCAGCGCATGATTGTAGACTTGATGAATGATACTCACCTCTGCTTCTCGTGCCGAGACACGCACGCCCCGCAGCCATCGTTCTGCTTCTCGCCCACTGTATTGTTCCGATTGGAAGGTCGAGTGGAGTTGGTCGTCCTCAGCCGCGGCAGCGTTCAGGCATTGCAAGCCCCAGTACCATCGTGAGCGCCAGTCGACCTCTCTACATCGGATCTGCCTTGTCAGCTCACTGCTCTGCCAGCTAGTAGGAGTGGTCATGTGACTGACCAGGATAGCCCATGCTCGTCGAGCTCTGTCTGTGTCACCGCGCAATAGGCAGACGTGAAGTAGGTCTGTAAGGTTTTGGATGTGAATTCTTCTAATTGAGGTTGGCTGCTGGCTATGATGCGGTGCCAGGGGATATGTCGGGGCAGGCATCCGCCTTCATTGGTGTATCCTGTAACTGGACGATATTTGCATCAACAAAGCTGAAAGTTAAAGTGGAGGCCCATGAAATCAAGCGCCACGAGATACGGAGTTACGGTGTTTCGTCGATAGGCTCAGAGCCATAGAGGGAAGTCGGCGAAGTCCGCCAATTTACATTGCACGCGTTCAGGGTAAGGGGCCAGCAAGAATTTTCGAAAGACAATGAGCAAGGAACCAACGGCCACAGCCAGGGAGACGAGAGACAGGCAGCACCAGCCAGCCAGCGGCCAAAGGCTTTTTGATCAACCTCCTCTTTCTTTCTCTTCATATACACCTTTATAGGTTCAATTCACAGCTCACTACTACCAAATCAAACGCTACCGATCGCTTTGTCTCGATAGAGGACGAAGCAATCACCTAAAAAAGACCAAAACACCGCAATCATGGCTGAGTAAGTCCTTTGCTCCAAAAATTCTTCATTCTCCTCTACGGTCGTCAGGCGACTCTTTATGGCCATCGTGAGCAATCGGAGGAGGGGAAGCGGGCATTGAACGGATGGATGGGTGCAATGACAGATGGTCTGCAGCTATTAGCGCAAGGATGTCTCAGCGGGCCCCTGTCTAGGAAGTCAGAGGCAGGAAGGTCCGCGGTCGCCCACCATGGGGCCTGTGTGAGACAATCGCTCGAGAAGCTAGCTTGTCTCTGCGTGTCTTCCCTGGCGGGCATCACCAAAGCTCCTGTATCTTGCTGCTTCGGAGTCAGGCGATATCTTCAACCGCGGCGTCACCGGACTTCCACGTCTGACAAATCCTCCCCTTCCTGCCTCTCGACCGCCGTTCTTTCACCCCCACCTTTGGGATTGTTCGCCCGATACCCGTCAATCAATGTACACGAGACTGACCGCCTTAGCAACCAAGAAAATGGCCTCGAGATCAGCGAGGGCCTCATCGAGTCCAACTGGGACAAGGTTACCGACAAGTGAGTTGCCATATTCTCGCATGGACCGTGAGAGCCGTCGCTGACCTAATGCCTTTAGCTTCGACGACATGGAGTTGAAGGGTGACTTGCTCCGAGGTGTCTACGCCTACGGTTTCGAGCGACCCTCTGCTATCCAGCAGCGAGCCATCATGCCCATCATCACTGGCCGAGACTGTATCGCTCAGGCTCAGTCTGGTACCGGAAAGACCGCCACCTTCTCCATCTCCATCCTGCAGAGGGTGAGTGCAGCTGAGTTGTACTATTGGGTCGGGCACTGATCATGTGCAGATCGACACCACCAAGAAGCAGACTCAGGCTCTGATCCTCGCCCCCACCCGAGAGTTGGCTCAGCAGATCCAGAAGGTCGTCATCGCTTTGGGCGACTACCTCAACGTCGAGTGCCACGCCTGTGTCGGTGGTACCCTCGTCCGAGAGGACATGGCCAAGCTCTCCGAGGGCCCCCACGTCGTTGTCGGTACCCCCGGCCGAGTCTTCGACATGATCAACCGAGGTGCCCTCAAGACCGAGGCCGTCAAGATGTTCTGTCTCGACGAGGCCGACGAGATGCTGTCCACCGGTTTCAAGGACTCCATCTACGACATCTTCCAGCTCCTCCCCGCCGACACTCAGGTCGTCCTCCTCTCCGCCACCATGCCCACCGAGGTTTTGGAAGTCACCAAGAAGTTCATGAGGGACCCCATCAGGATTCTAGTCAAGCGAGACGAGCTCACGCTTGAGGGTATCCGACAGTTCTGTAAGCTCTGTCACACTCAGATAGTAGGCGATGTAAGCTGACCATTCAGACATCGCCGTCGAGAAGGAGGACTGGAAGCTCGACACCCTGTGCGACTTGTACGAGACCGTCACCATCACGCAGGCCGTTATCTTCTGCTCTACTCGACGAAAGGTCGACTGGCTCACCTCCAAGCTCCACGAGCGAGAGTTCACCGTCTCCGCCATGCACGGTGAGATGGACCAGGGTCAGCGAGAGGTCATCATGAAGGAGTTCCGATCCGGTTCTTCCCGAGTCCTCATCGCCACCGACTTGCTCGCCCGAGGTATCGATGTCCAGCAGGTCTCTTTGGTCATCAACGTGAGTAGCCTAATGACGATTACATGGACCGGCAGCTGACAACTCCAGTACGACCTGCCCGCCTCCAAGGAGAACTACATCCACCGAATCGGTCGAGGTGGACGATTTGGCCGAAAGGGTGTTGCCATCAACTTTGTCACCACCGAGGACGTCAAGATGCTGCGAGAGATCGAAACCTTCTAGTGAGTGTTTGGGCCATACAAACGCTTGGGGAGTTGAAGCTGACATCTGCAGCAACACTCAGGTCGACGAGATGCCCCTCAACGTCGCCGACCTCATCTAAGCGATACACCCCTCTTACCCATCGCGAATCCCGTCTCTTCCCAAAAGTAACCCTTTTGAATCTCCGTAATCAAGTTTCGATCCTTCCTCTATAGACACCCCTAAAATTCCTTCCTCTCTCCCTCTTTCCTCCTTTCCCCCACTTTTCTTGCTCGTTTACCCACTCTTTTCCCCCCAATGTGTCCATCTACATCATGGTTGGCGAGGCGTAAAGGTCGGCGACCTAAGCGTCTATGTGGAGGGAGAGTGACAACGAGTCGAGAGGCTGTATTCATCTCGTTTCCCAAATCTGGGAGAAAGTTCACTTCGTTTTGCTGTTAGGATTGATTAGTAGTCACGATGGCATTGCATGACCCCAAATGGTTCGTTGTTGGCCAGTGTCGTGAGCGAATAGCATGTCAGTCTCGATGTACTCTAGGAAGCGATTGTTTCGGTGGTTAGGCGGGCTAGAACGCGTCTCGGCTGGAAAAATCGCTCGGCTGCACGCGGTCCGAAACGATTTGTGTGCGGGTGTTGTTTCTTGCATTTCACCTATCTGCTGTCCTCGACGCGATCAAAACACTCCTTGTTACTGACGATGGTGTACGCGGTGTGGTGTTTCCAGATGCCTCACGCTAGAGCCAAGTGTCAGCTTTTAGCTCACGAGGACAAGTTGAGTTGACTGATGTTCTACTGACTTTACTGTACCCCTCAACCGACAACCCTTGTCTGTGGTCCTTTCGACAATGCTGTACCTGATAAACATTGACTGCTCGGACTTTCGCGTCACAAACAACGCCCTTCAAAGACAGCAGCAATGGTCTATGATACTTTCTCGTCACCTACTCCAAATACCGACTCGGCTTCTTCGACTCACGACCAATCGACATCCACTCAACCCGACCATCCGAGGGCATGATACCCGTTCGACATCATGCCCTCCCCACCACTTTCGCCCAAACCACAAAGATGGCGACCACGCTCAGATGAGCCTCACCCGGACATTCAAGCGCTTCTATCGTCCTTCGATGACCCTTTGTCATTGACGAATCGCGCGATGCACGGGGCGAGGAGCGAGCCAGATCCAGATCGTCAAGTCCCTTCCTCACCTCAACATCGTCGAGCCGAAAGTGATGTGATCGTCCCCGAAATTCGTACCACCTCGCCTACACCCGGTCGTGGTAGTCCTTCTGTCCTCTCAAGCAAGTCTACGCAACGTTCCCTCAGCCCGCTCGAACCGCCGACAAGAACACAACTGTTCGGTCAACCCGCTCAGGAAACGGCTGGTCGCAGTGGATTGACGAGGGGAGGAAGTGTTTCTGGACCAAGGGCCAATCCGTCAGGTCAGCACACTTCACTCACAGTTGACCAAATGTTCGCTAAATCTTGTCACAGTCAACCCAGGCTCTTCCCCTTCGCGTACGGCTCCAAGCGGATCAACGCTCGCACGAACCGACTCGCTCCGTCCTGTCAACCCTCAAGCTACCGGTCAATCCACCAACACGATCGATGCTGCTTACGATAATGTCTTCTCGACCCTTGATCTCTTGGGCTCAGGCCCATCGCTATCGCTTCACAATCCTCAAACACCTACTCCACCGGAAGGCAGTACCGCTTCCGTCTCTTCCTCTACCTCGTACTCGCCTGACAAACCCACCAAAGTCACCGACAAGCCGGCTTCTTCGCCCGACACCACTACGTCCGACAAGCCACCGGTCGTGCCGCAGTCTACTAGACCGAGAGTCTTGACGAGCGAAACGGCGGTGGACAGGCTGGAGGCCGTCAGCGAGAGGACCGAGCCGACTTCGCCCCCTCCTAGCATACCTGCTAGCCCGATTGGATTCCGAAGGGCTATCTCGAGATCACCCGTCGAGTCTGGGCCGGTCGATCCACCTCTTGCCAGTCGGTATCCTCTGCCTTCTAGTCCCGTCAAGACCGCCGGTGGTACGAGCGGTGGTGCGCAGACCAGCCCAACCAAAGCGAGCGACTTGATCAAGATGTTCGAGCATCGAGTCGGGAGCTCTGCTCAGCCCGCTCCTCCGCCCCCGCCCGTTTTCTCGAAGGCGAGTCAGGGCTGGGTCAGCCAGCCATTACGACCGCCTCAACCCACCGCAGCAGCTCCACCACCATCATCCTACCGTGCTCCTCTTGAGCAAGCTCCGCCGCCTGCGGTCATGTCGTCACCTTCCGCTTCATACGTCACGGCAGACCCGGTCTCACCCCCTCCCAAGCCGCCTTCGCCCTTGTCCTCAGTCAAGACGCTCATCGCATCTTGGCGGGCACGATCCGGCTCCCCCACTCCACGCGTCGTCGGTTCTCCCGGTCAAGGTGATTCCGGTCCAGGCATATTCGGCAGGGACCGAAGTTGGAACGTCAGCATCAGACGAAGGAGGAGAGATGGTGATAGAGAAGAGCCAGCTCTAGCCGAACAAGGTGTCGACCCTCTTACCCCGTCTCACCTCGAGCCTCTTCCCGGCATGATCGAGGCTGTCGACGCTGCGATTGCCGAAGAAGAAGTTCTGCTCGAGACGCAACGTACCCCATCGATTCGGTCGATCAGATCACACAGCTCGACAGGGCCTCGACAACTGACAGGAGAGGTGAGCCAACTCTCCTCTAGCTCCTCGCATTCATCGCTGACATACACAGCCCCTTCGCACTGGTACACTCTACTACCTCAACGTGCATGATGAAGCGACCGCGCCTTTCTACGAATGGATCCAGACGGATGCCAGGCTGTTCGCCGAAGGTCTTCAGCTCATTTGGCGACTGCCCACCGGAGCGCAGGCTATGGTCACCTTGGACCTGGACTACTGCGAAGGTAAGCAGATCATCGGGGACTGAACTAACAAGATAGAGGTGGCATCGACCTATAGTCCCAACAACCCTGCTGCTCGCGATGATCTGGGTACAATCGCAGCACAGAGGCAAGGCGAGCTGGCAGACAACCTGTACCCCTTCAAGCTCGTCTACGATGATGGTACCGAGCGACTCGCCTGCGACAGTGCTAGGGACAGAGGTGAGTGGCATTTCCCCCATGGTATCCCGCCCAGGTCTGATAGTCCCAGTACGATGGGTCAATGCAATTTGGAACGCTCTCGAGCGATCTCGGCGTCGACCCGTCTCTCGAACCGGGTCCATGCGCTCGGAACGACCCGTATCAATGGTGTCGCGCAGCGAAGGAGGTGGATCGGCCTCGACTCAATACACGCCTCTCGCTGGCGGTCCGACCACCGGCTCATCCGAGCCGAATACGGTACAGCCGCCTACACACCCCTTGTACACTACCGATGATCAAGTCGTCTTGACTTCCGGTGGTTTCGCTGCCCCTCTCACGCATCGAGAAAGCAGGCGACTCGCTGCTGGCGGACTGGAGAGGACGCGGTCACTTCGTCGAGTTGCAAGCGAGGCGGATCTCTCAGAGACTACGCAACCACCTGCGCCTGGCCCAGATCGACGTTCAGTGCCCGACGTGCTCGACATACCTCTGACAACGGATGCGGCCCGATCTCGACCGGGGTCAAGGGATTTCACATTCGCCGGTGGAGTCGCTCCTCCTGCTATCGTCACATCCCCTCCTCCCGAGTACACTTCACCCATCAGGACAAGACCGCTCACGACTATACCCGAGAGTGGCTCGCAGACCATGGCTACCGCTGCCGAGATTCTGTCTTCGACTGGTCCTCTATCGTCATACGGCACGCCGCACGACGACACGTCCGTCTATCATACCGTCGGCCCGCCGAGCGACATGGCTTCACAAGCCGGAGGACCTTTGAAAGCGGACCGACCTATTCCTCAAGTCGAGATCACTCAAGCGTCACCCAGTGGGTCGTGGGAGTCGGAACCTCCGCAAGTACGCTCGACCATCTATACCATGGCAAACGAGCCCTTCGAATCTCGACTCGGTACCGCGCCGCAATCGACTGATGGTTCGCGATACTCGACTGCTCGACAGTCTGCCTACTCTACCGCGATGTCGCAGCCTGAAGGCTCTTTCCACACCTTTGGTGCACCAGACGAGACGAGGTATTCGACTGTTCGCGACTCGGCTTCTTCATACCACTCCGCGCCACCCCCTGTTCCGTCGAAATACGTCACAGCCTCAGAGAGGAGTGAGCAGGATGCACCTATCCGATACCAGCTTCACGATCCGGAAGTCAAGTGGGGAACCGCCTCACAGGGCAGAGGCTCGTCCGTTTCAGGTGATGGTACTTTCCATACGCCTCGGCCAACGACATCTCGCATGACGACCGCCGAGACGCAGATGAGCTCAGCTTTCCGATCGGCCTTGACTTCCACTTCGCCCCGATCAAGCGCGTACGAATCCGCTCCTCCCCCTCCGATCTCCAGATCGTCGAGCGGGAATGAAAAGCTGTCGTATCGCTCCACCGTTCAAGACAGAGCCGAGACTGCAACTCACATCAGCGAGCCCGAGTCGGATGTCGGGCTACTGGCCGATCTCGAGAGACGATCGTCGATCGGCAGTATGGCACCTGATGTCGCGCAAGGTAGAGGCGCGAAGACCAAGACATACTATACCGCCAATCAGACTGTCGGGACCACCAGGACCCCACTCGGTACTGCCGATCAAAACACCATGTACCAGACAGCTCGAGACTCGGCTTATACGACGGCTCAGAGCTGGGCGACTCCCGCTACCACCGCTCAAGGTACTCAAGAGTGAGTATTGTCCTGGGTGGCTTCGAGAAGTGGGCTGCATCGCTGATGATCAGGTCGTACTTCACTGCCAAGACACATCAGACGCCTGTACGAGGTCCGCCAAGCAGCGTGTCGACCGCTCAGTCCGTAGTGAGCTCCAAGATCAAGCGGGTGCCTGCGCCTCCAATGCCACCACCTTCATCGGGGCCGCCGAGTGGGTCCGGAGACGGTACTTCGACCACGAGCTCGTCTCGAACAGTCAGACCCGGTGACTTTGGACACGACATGAATCGCATGCTGGTCAGTAGACACGGTCTCACCCGTGTAGGACATGGGTTCATCATCTAGAACTACTTGCAAGGTCAAGACGAAGCCGGTCAGGGAGAACGAGCTCGCCTCGCAAGTCAGCTCGACCGGATGGAAAACAAGCTTGACCGACTCGTATACGATCGACCACCGCCTTTGCCATCCAAGAGCGACTCTCCACCAAGCTCGCCCGGTTCGGTCTCTAGCACCTCGACCGCTCGACCTGTGACTCCGCCGCTGATGCCTGACGCCGTTGCTCAGCAGCTCGACGACATGCGACGGCTCTTGGGCACGGTCATCGGGCAGAATAACGATCTCATGCAAGCGCGACGATCATACGATGTCGACCTACCGCCCACAGGTCCCGGTATGCGTCGGATCGAAGATCTGCTCAGAAGAGCTTTGTATCGCCTTGGCGACAGCGACGTCATGGAAGAAGACGGGCTCAACAAGTATCCGGCCGATCTCGAGGATCTGATGACGCCTTCGACACCTGGTCGAGAAGGGTCCTGGTACCGTGGTGGAAACAGCATTTACTCGTCTGAGTTCGATCCAAAGTATGGCGCGCCGGACGGCAGCTACACCTCGGAGCATGAGAGGCGGATGCGAGGTAAAGCTTCACCCGTCCCATCTCACCTGCTCGATCCATACGTCGGCTCGCCCGAATTCGACGAGGATTTCGCGATGCAAAACCTACCGCCCGAAACGCCGCCCAGCGATTACGTCGCGCCGAAGACTCGTCTGCCACCTCATTTGGCTGAACACCTCCGCGGTCAACGACATCAGCAGCCGCCTCCGCCTAGAGCAGAGTCGGTCTATACGGAAGAGGTATACCCGTCTGAGCCTCAGTTGCCAGAGACGCCGAGAGATCAGACGCCTGTACCTTACCACCCTCCAGCACCACCGACCGACGACGTGACAGTGTATAGCGACGACGATCGGCTCAGAGGTCCAGCTCGACCCATGCCGCCTCCTCAGCCGGTCGATCTACCCACTCCAGTCGGCTCGAAGGAGAACTATAACATCGGTGGTCCTGCTCCTGGCTCGGCTGTCCGACCTGGTTTCCCAGGTGCTTCGGGCATTGGTGGTATGCCTCCTCCTCCTGGTATTGCAGAGATGCCCAGACCGTCTCTGCCTCGTATTGCCGGTGTTCGCGATCCCATCTCGACTACCTAGTAAGTAGTGTCAGCTGTAAAGCTGAGCGTCGAGGCTGATCTCACTTTCAGCTTCCGACGAGGATTCCCTCCTCCTGGACCGATGGGTGCAATGGGCATGTTCCCAGGCCCCATGGGTATCCCTGGTCCGGTAAGTCTGACCAATCGCTCCGATAGGCGGACTGCTGACTCCTCAGGGTATGGGTCCGTTCATGCCTGGTCTACGTCCTGGTCTTGCTGGATTTGGAGGACCGATCGGACCGGTGAGCTCAGCAGTCGACCTGTAACTATTGGAGTCTGTGAGCTAAATTACCCAGAATGTTGGCCCTGGTCCTCGACGTCCTGGTTTCTTCCCTCCTGGTGTGCCGGGCACCAGTGGGGATTACGGTCTTCCCGCTGCTTCTCGATATGGTCCCGCCGGTCCTGCACGACCGACGGCTGGTCCCGATACTGGTCTTGGAAACACTACCGACGAAACGCTCACGCCGACAACGGTTGAAGAGGAACTTGTCACTCCGTTCGTCCCCGAGAAAACGCTTGAGCCTGCAATCCATACGCCTTCTGGCGAAACGGTGAGTCTGAGCTGTTTGTACTTGGCTGACGGCACAGGATGACAGCTTCCGTCGAACTCTCGGTAATGCTCAGGATATGGCTCAGGCTCAAGGTGAACAACAGAATGAAATCTCTCGATACCTCCACGGCATGTCGGATCAGATCGAAGATGCTCGACAACAGCATAACGCCGAACTTGCCAACATGCTCGCCGACATTGCTCGTTTGCGAGCCGAGCTCCAGCCAAAGCACGTTACTGGACATGTCCTACCCGATGGTCGAGTCGTGTTGGCCAACGGCGATGTGGTTCAAGGCGTTCGAGGTGTTCCGTCGCTGGTCCCAGCTCCTGCCGCTCCGCTTCCTCCCGTGACTGGCGGTGCGGTGCAGGGCAAGATCCTACCGGATGGACGTGTTATGGCCGACGGTAAAATCGTCGATGGTATTATGGCTACTCCTTCACCTACGGTTCCAGTCGATCCGCAGGTGGTCAAGGATACGGAACAGGACAAGAAACTGGCAGATCTGCAAACAAAGAGTGAGTCATCTTTCGCTCTCAGAGATGCGGCTGTTGACGCCGATGCAGTTGAATCCCTCATGAAGCCGGCGACTGTGGAACATTCGGACATCAAGGAGCACGAAGTGGTTCAAGGTCCGGCGGGTACGATCAAGGAGACCGATCGGGAGATTGAGCGGACGGTTACGGGTCCGGGAGCCGGTACGTCCGCTCCTACCGCTGGGACGGTGTCTGCGGTCGAAGAGACCGTTGAAACCGCTCCAGCTGCTTCAGCACCTGCCCCGTCGACACGTGTTAATCCTCGGACCGGCAAACCTTTATCGATTCCCAAACCCCTCTCGCTTACATCTCGTGACATGTCCCCCATCCAAACTCCCGCCGACGGTTCAGGACCTCAACTCATCCGAGAGGAGCACGAGGAGGTACGCCGTGGTCACCCTGAGCTGTAGAGACCATGCTGATTGTGGCAGATTGTTCAACGTCCTGGCGGTGGTCCACCTGTCGTCACGAAGAGCACCACTCGAACCTACACTCAACCCAATGGAACCAAGGTCACTGTTCCCGAGTCCGTTATTCCTCCAACTACCGCTGCCGATCCCATTTCACGTGATTTCGCCAATGTCCCCACCGGTCCAGGCGCTCAATTGTCCGACCATCAATCTGTCGTCGAAGGTCCTCCTGCCACCGCTCCGCCAGCGACAAAGAACGTCACCGAGGTTGTCGAGTCCGACCCTGCCGTTGCACCCATGGATACGAAGACGACGAGCGTCAGCAAGACTACTGGTGCTCGTCCTGCTAGTGGCGGTGATGCTGCTCCTCCACCACCGCCCGCTTCTGCTGCCAACGTACCCGGTGCCGGCAAACCCGGTAAAGCGCCCAAGGATAAACCTGTATTTGATACCAATCACCCGAAACCCGTCACTACTGTCGCCAATGTACCCAACGCTCCCGACGCTGGACCTGCTGGTGCTCCGGCTCCTGGTCCGCCTCCGCCCATGTTGGTCGAAGCGGATCCAGGACCACCACCCGCAGCAGCTGGACCACCTGGCGCCACCGCTGCCCCACCGCCAGCAGTCGTCGCGACGCCCGCACCTTCTGGAAGCAAGGTGGGTGGGCTTAGGTGGGAACCGCACTTACCCACTCAGGCTCGTCCAAACACACCGAAGTATGTCTTGCGAGAGAGTTAAGATAGGTAATGACGAGGAAGCTGATCATATAGACCTGGCAAACCAGGAGAGCCAGCGAAGGTACCGGCCGGACAAACTCTTGGCAATCAGCCAACAGTCTTGCCTGCTGGGCCACCAGGGGCGGCCGGTGCTCCTCCACCCACGACTCAGCTTGCCAATGTGCCAGATGCCGGTCAACCCGGCCAACCCGGTCCTCCTCCACCCGTCACCACCGTTCACAATGTCCCAGATCAGCCTGTCTACGATACCAACCATCCGAAACCTGCCGGTACATCTGGTGGCGGGCTACTCACCAAGCTCAAGCCGCAAAAGTCGCAAGAGAAGATCACGACTACCACGTCGGCAACGCCGCCACCTTCCAGTGGTCCTCCGATCGTCGGCGCGACCACACCTCCAGCTGGCGGCAAGCAAACACGCTTTTCCGATACCGCTCACGCTGTTTCACCTCCACCCGAAACGGTCGTATCCAACGTTCCTCAAGATGGATCCGGCGGTCCTGCCATCATCACGACTCCTGCACCTGGTGCAGCTCCTGGAGCTACGGTCGTCGACAACACTCCAAACAAGTTGAAGAAGGGAAAGCCGTTCGTGCATCAAGACGGTCAGCCAGCAGTGCCCGGTGTTGGACCGGGAACGGTGGTGGCTACTCCAGGCGGTGGACCATCAGGTACGCCTCCACCCAGTGTCGTTCAGAGCACTCCCGCTCCAGCTGGAACGCCAGCTACGACCAAGGTGACGGCGGCTACTCCCCCCGCTGGCGCCAAGATCGTACCCAGTCCTGCCGGTACACCTGCGCCAGGGGCTAATGCTGTCACTCCAGACACTCTCGAGGAGGTCATCCTACCGGACGGTCGTACCGCCTACATTCGACCGGCGCCTTCAACAGGCAAGAAGGGCAAGATGACCGAAGATGTGTCTTCCAAAACCAAAGTCACCGGTGGAATTCCCGCCGAGTCGGCTCTTGGTCATGGTCATTGCTCCGTTTGCTGTCCCAACGCGCCTCGAACATCTCAAGGTGTGCCCATCGAACCTTGTGCTCATCAAGATGGACCTCTCGGTAATGTCGCGCCCGCCTCGACGAAAGACAAGAAGAAGGTAACGCAAACGCTCCCGCCGGCTGGACCGACTCCTCCCGCTGGCCCACTCAACCTCCCTGGCGAGACCGCTGTCGCCGTCGAAGAAGAGCGAACGATGGCTCCGGACGGCTCCAACAAGCTCAAGAAGAAGGTGACAGCTGTTCCGCCCGTGCCACCACTGTCTTCGGAGGAGCGAGCTATGGAAGACGCGCGATCCCTTGCCAGTGAGCTACGTTTCCGCATGATGGCGATACCATGCTGATATCGTCAGCCAAGCAGAAAGCTGCGAAAGAGCTGTCAGGTGAGCGTGTCGCTCGCCTGCATCAGGTGTCAGCTGACAGAGCAGACAAAGAGGCGGCAGATATCGCTGCGAGGGAGAAAGCTAAGGCGGACAAGATTAAGCTGGCGGATGATCGTCACAAGCAGAATGCGGAAGCCCTCGCCAACTTGCAGAAGGCTTTGGTGCGTCATCGCTCGCTGCTGGTTGCTCAAATCTTGGCTCATTGACCCAGGATGCCATTATCGCCGATGGCAAGACAAGAAATACCGCTTACGACGAGAGGTTGAAGACTCAGGAGAAGAGGCGTACGGACAAGGCGACCAGGGACAAGAAGTTCCAGGATGCGCTTGACGGTTTGGTGAAGGACAGGGAGGAGGCGAAGAAGAGGCAAGCTGCCGATGACAAGAAGCCTGGTACTCAGGCTGTTCTGGACGCCTTGAAGTAAGTCCAGCTATCCTGATTTCACGTTTGCAGCCAGCCAAGCTGACACTATACAGGACATCCGGTGATGGACAAGCTGCCTTCTTGCGCAAGCTTGCAACCGAGATCATGGAACAGAACTCAAATCAGCACAAGGGTACTCAGCAAGCCGCACAGAATGCCGCTCGGGAGCAGGTCGGATTCAACCTGGCAGGATAGTGAGTGTCACTCCCAGCAGGCGTTCGACCGAGCTAAGCACTATAGCCTCGACGACTTCTCCAAGGCGTTGTCGGGTGAGGTGAGGAGTCTGTTGAAGGAGGTTGGAGATTTGCGGGAGAACAGGCGAGCACTGTACATGTGAGTCATTGCATCCACACCTGTGACGATAAACGCCGCTGATGTCATCTAGGGAGCTCGCCGAACTGCTGTTGATGAAGGGCCGACAATCTGGAGGGTAAGTCTCATTCTCCCGCATCAACCATGAGGCTAACCGATCAGTGATCTGATGGCAATCCTGCCGTATCCGACGCAAGCGCCCAAACAGCCGGGCGGCGCGATCAAGAAGGTATGTCATACTTTCGGCAGTCGAATCCGTGGTGGCTGACTCCACAGGATGCCCCGAAGCCTGCCGCCGGAGGAGGAGGTGGAGGTGGAGGTGGAGGCGGCGGTGGTGGACCCGCAGGAGCCAAAGCACCTGCAGGTGTGCCAGCTTGGTCAAGCTTCATGCCGCCCGCTGCTCCGGTCATGGGTGCTCCCAACCGACCGCTTCCTCAGCCAGGGGCGATTCCCGCCTTGAACTTCGCGCCAGGTGCTGTGCCACCTCCCCCACCAGCCAACGTACGTGTTTCCGCCCCGACAACGCTGTTTGCTTGAAGCTCGCTTATTGTGCAGACGCGACCCCTGCCTATGGTGTAGTCACGGACGACTGGACGGACGATCTGTACAATGAAAAACTGCTTGCTAGGTGTCGTGACAAGTCTTAATACACTATCTTACTTCTCGGTGACCTTAACGACCTTTGACGACGTTATAAATGTATACATTTGGCTTCCCTCTGCTCTACATTAGGCGATCTGAGCATCCGTTGTCCGCTTCGGCCGGCAGACCATAATTGCGTCCTTGCCCATAGCTTCGGTGTGTATAGTCTCCAGCTCCGGCAAACGACGTCCCTCGTCCTGATTCGTGAGCGTTCGTTGCCTTGCCTCTAACAAAGAGGATTTCACTTACTGACGGCACAACCTCAATACCATCCCCTATGATCATGGGCGCAACGGTCACAATCACGGTATCAACGACATGACTTCCGTTTGGCCTCGGCGGACTGTTGAGGAACGACGACAAGACTCTCGAGCCGCCTTCAATCATGACTGAGCGTAGTTGCAGGTTCTTCAGTATACCTGCCAATGCCGTCGGCGCTATACGACCTGTCTCACGTCAGCTGACTTCCTGCATCTTCGACATGACAGTGAAGTCTCACCTTCAGCGTCCAATGGCACAGTGATGACTATAGCACCAGCCTCCTCGACCTGCTCTATACGCTCCGGATCGACTTTGTCCCCACACAGCAACCATGGTTGCCGAACGATAGCATCTCCTCGGTCAGAAGGGTGGACGTGTTGATGGTCGTTCCAGGCTTTCAGTATGCGCGAATTGAGGGGAAAGCGTAGTGTCGGGTCGAGGATGAGTGGTTGAGGTGGCTTCAGATCTTGATCTTGTGGTAGAAGGGTGACTGACGGTCGTCAGCCGGCTTCGGACCATCGGACGGGTGAAGCAGGACTGAACTGACTTTGTAGTCTCGGATCATCCATTACTATCGTGTTGATACCCACCATGATGGCATCGTGCATACTCCGCATCCTGACTGTCAGTGAAATAGATCATAACCTACCGGCCATACGTACCAGTGTGTCATGAGCATGCTCTCATCTCCGCTCAGAATGACCCTCTTTCCGCCAGGTCCGGCAATCTTGAAGTCGAGCGATTGCGCCCATGTCAAGGTAATGTGCGGTCGGTCCGACGGTTGAGGCAGATGCTGTCTGAGAAATTCAGGCGGTGTCGTTCGCAGGTCTGAGCCAGACATAGCGGGCGACGAGATGATGTATAATACAGACGGACAATGAGTAGATAGGTGGAGCTACGTCAACAAGTCAGTCGTTGCTTCGGTGGACGACCTCCACTTATTTATACTTTGTAAACGCCATTCTTACTACCGAATCCCTGGAACACCTGTACCATGTTGACATCATCAGACGGTTTGCATTCGCTAGCTATCCGAGACGACTATGAAGCGAGAAGAAGTAAAGTCGTTACCTATGCAAAATATCTTACCTATGGACTAGTTGTTGCGTGAAAGGGATTCCCTATGGAAGTTGCTATGAAAATGAAGTCGACAAGTACGACCGAATCTCGCCCCATCCTACATACTCCTCGACGTAAAACCTGAATTTGACCTCCCTCCTCCTCCTCTATCGCTTAGCACCCCTTCTCAACGGTTTGATCTTCCTCCCGCTTGGGCTGCCAGGCGGGTTGGAATCCATTCCGAGACTAAATCCACCACTGTCCGTCGGCGGCGTGCCGCCGGGAGCGGGACTGCCGAATCTGAATCCAGGAGGTTGACCGGCGGGAGTAGTACTGCCGTTCTGAGCGGGCGAAGCACCAAACGTGAACGTGGATTGGTTAGGTGTCGTGCTTGCTCCAAAGGCAAATGACGTGGCTGGCGCCGTCGTCGGCGTGGATGGGGCAGGAGCGGGGGCCGCGTTGTTGGGCTGTCCGAATCCGAAGCTGGGTGAAGCAGCTGGAGCAGCGGCAGGCGAACCGCCGAAACCGGGAGAAGCGTTATTGGACCCGAAAGCGAAATTGAATCCGCCAGCATTGTTGGCTGGAGCAGCTGCCGAAGGTGCACTGCCGAAAGGACTGGCGGTCGAATTGGACGAGCCGAAACCGGATGGAGGATTTGACGCTGGAGCTGCGCCGCTTGACCCGAAGCCGAAAGATCCACTCTGAGCAGGCTGGCCACCTCCGAAGGGGTTCGATGCAGCTGGGGCAGGGGCAGGGGCTGGCTGACTGCTTGGACCTGCACCACCGCCAAAGCCGAACGAAGGAGCTGATCCACTGGTTCCGCCGTTTTGACCGAAAGTGAAGCCGGATCCTGTCGTCGATGGGGCGGACGAGCCGAAAGCAGGTGCTGCAGCTGTTCCATTGGGCTTCGAATCCGCAGACGCGCTCGAACCAAAACTGGGACCCGTGCTTGCCGGTGGCTTTGCGAGCTCTGCAGACTTGGCTCCAAAGCTGAAGCCGCCACCAGCTGGTGGATTGCCAGCAGGCGTTGTTGAAGGTTGGCCGAAAGTGAACCCGCTCGACTTGTTGGCAGGAGCTGGGGTGGACGGAGCGGCGGCGCCAAAAGAGAAGCTGGAAGGCTTGGCTGGCTCGGGCGCTGTGACGGTTTCGGCTGATGGCGTGCCAGAACTGGACCCGAATGAAAAGGAAGCCTTGGGTGTTTCGACAGGTTTCGCAGGTTCAGCAGGCTTAGAGGAGCCAAATGAGAATCCGGTCTTCGGAGCTTCGGGCTTGGCGGGAGCAGGAGCGGTAGATCCGCCGAATGAGAAAGATGGCGTCGAAGTGGGAGCCGCAGCAGGCGCCGCTGATGTCGAGCCGAACGAGAACTTTGGAGCAGCAGCTTCAGCAGGCTTGGGTTGATCGGTGGGCTTGGACGATCCGAACTGGATCGTCAGCGATAATCAAAAAGGGTCAAGCAGGAATACTCACGAAAGACGGTGTAGCGGTCCCGCTTGCAGGCTTCTCGGATGTTTCGGCTGACTTGCTCGAGCCAAAGTTGAACGATCCAATCGGCGCAGGAGCCTTCTTCGCCGGCTCATCTCCTTCTGAGGAACGCTTACCGCCGAAGTTGAAGGAGCCAATGGGCGCAGGAGCAGGCTTGTCGGTCTTCGATTCATTGGAGCTGCCACCGAACGAGAAGCCGGGGGTGGCGGGCTTGTCATTGGCATCGGCAGGTTTCGAGCTCGAGCCAAAGTTGAAGCTTCCAAGCGGTGCGGGTGTCGGCTTGTCCGTGGTTGCTGGTGTTGTCGAGCCACTTTGACCGAACGAGAAGGGAGCTGACGAGTCCTTCTTGGCAGGTTCGGCGGCTTTAGGTGCAGAAGACCCGAACGAGAATGGTGCAGGAGTAGCGACGATAGGCGTGGCGGTACCAGAGTCTGGAGCGGACTTGCGACCGAAAAAGTTCGGTACTTCTCCAGACTCATTGGGCGGTGTGGTCGAAACTGGCGGAGCGGAGGGTTTGCCGAGACCGAAGCTGAATGCAGGCTTGCCGGATGCTTCAGTGGACTTGGGCGGAGCGAAGAGAGAGGAAGGGGCTGGTGTATCTGACGTAGGCGTCGTCTTGCCGCCAGAAAGCGAGAAGAAGCCGTTCTCGTCTGGCTTAGCTGCCTCTGACGGCGGAGTAGGACCTTTCGTTTCGGGTGAGTCGGGCTCCGCAATGACTGAGGTGGCCGCTAGAGGCGAGGAGGCTCGAGGTCGAGTCGCGTTCAGCCGAGACAGTGGTCCGCCCGTACGAGGAACACCAAGACCCGACGAAGCGGTCTGACCGAGAGGGGTCGTCCCCGACTTGTCGGCCGTTTGTGACGTAGGAGCAGGAGTGGCTGGTTTCGGCGCCGAAGGAGCGTGAACACCAAAGTTTCCAAAGTTGATCCCGCTGAACGAGGGCAGCGCAATCTTGCTCTGCTCCAACTCCTCCATGTCTGGCAGATCCTCTTCCTTTGCCGAATATCTGCCTCCTCCAGTCGGCGAAGTAGCTCTTGACCCATGCGCCGAAGAGCCATGTGCTCGCTTCGTCTTCTCCGTCCTCGCTCTCAGACTCGACTGTTGTCGCGGACCATCGTTCTCGGATCGAGGCTGATATGTTGAATTGGACGATTTCTCACTGGGCGAAGGAGCCGTTTCGGTGATAGTGGGGATGGAAGGCATAGGAGGAGGACCCTCAGGTCCAGGCGACATGGGTTCCGCAGTAGCTTTCCGTCGCCTCCGACCAGACTCTTTCGGTGCTGATGTCTCGACGGCAGCGGTCTTAACGGTACCCTTCCCGCGAGTTGAGCGTTTCGATCGTGGCGTCTCCTCCTGATCATGCGCCGTGTCTTGCCGTTTGAGTCTAGACGAACGGCGGGGTGTGGGTTCTGGAGAAGGTTCGCGAGGTGGTTCTGGAGTAGGCGTTCTGACGGAGGCCATGTCATGATCCGTCGCTTGACTGCGGCTAGCCGACGGACTTTTTGTATGGCGGTAATCTGATGTGTAAGCCAATGCTGCCAATGCTGCCACGACTGCCTGATGTCATTCGGACACTCACCCTCTGTCGCTACGCTCCTTTCGCGCAATTCCGAGTCTACAGCTCTCCGGCGTCCGTATGGACTGATCATCACTGACACCCGTTCATCTCCACCTAAACGCTCCTTGTCCCTCCGTGACTTGGCCGACTCTCCAGCTCGAGCCGTTGCGAGCGGGACGTTGATAGCACGACGAATTTGGCGGGAGGAAGAACCGATAAGCGAAGAAGGAAGCGATGACGATGGTTGGAGTTTGCGAGCGTCCTCAAGAGGCGTTTTGCGCATCGACTCGAGGGCGAGAAGGATACGCTCTGCCTGGTTCTGCTGGATCTGAGGTGCTTCGGCTGAGATCAATCAGCTCAGAACGTGTGCGGCTACGGGTACTGAATGCTTACTAGCTTTCAACTCGCTCTCGCGAACGAAGCCCTTCTCCGAGTTCCATACTAGCTGTCCTTTACGGATTGGAGGCATGCTTGAACTAGGAGCCAACGAGCCCATCCTCTGGTGGTGAGGCGAGCCAGGTTCCTTGCTCCAACGATCACGCATGAACCAGTCCTGCCATCTTAGTCCGACTCCGCGAATGAGAAGTAGCCGCCTAGAACTCACTAGCACGCTTCCCTCTCTCGTCCTTTCGGCAGCTGCGCCATCCACGCTCATTGCATCATCTGCACGATCACCAGCCACGCTTCCACTGCCAAATAACATTGAAGTAGACCCCTTCATCTGACGGTTGGAAGTTGACTGGCGACCCATGCTGATGTCGGACGCTATGCTGCCGGCGCGACGGAGGTTGTTGGTGGTTGCGGATCTCGCGAGACCGCCGGTAGCCGATGGTGAAGGTGGTGGACGGAAAGGTGAAAGCGAGGGCAGGGCGTACTATACATGTCAGCGCCAACGCTCTGAAGACTTGTTGTTGTTCGATATGCGGACTGTCACTCACATCTCTCGCTTCCGAGATAGACGACCTGCCGGACCTCTTGACGGGTGTCTGTCCACGCCCGGCTTGCTGCTTCCATGGACTCCATGCTTCCTTGGCCGGCGTCGGATCCTGAGCGACTACAGGCTCTTCCTCCTCCTCATTCGCTAGAGCAGCCAGGTTCATCCCCCTTGATCTTGTAATCGCTCCACCACCTCCACCCCGTTTCTTGGCTGGCGAAAAGGCGTTACTAGGCGGGTCGAGGTATGGCATCGATTGCGAGTGAGGTAGTGTCGATCCGGCAGTTCTTGTCGTTGGCAGCTTCTTGAGGCCACCTGACAGAGCCGGGAGAGGCGGCAACATCTCCCTCTGTTTCCCCTTGCCCGACTTTTCAGGCGGGTCGTACGCTCCACGTTCGCGTCGGCGGGGTGGTGGTGGTGAATGTCTCCTGATTTTCTTCAAACTAGGACTCTCCGGATCTTCCGAGTCTAATCCAGCGTTCCATGTCGACTGATCGCGCTTGGCTGACCGGGGAGTGGCCAGCCAAGATAGAGGTTTCGAGATGAGGCCCTTGAGACTACCGAAGAGGGACGATTCAGAGCCTGACCGAGGGAAAGATCGCTGACTTTGACTTGTCGGTAATCCAGGACGAGTAGTCGGCGCCGAAGGTTTCGTTGGCGAGCCATTACGGTTGTCCCCAGCACTGCCATTACCGTTCAGAATCAACTCTTGACCAGATGACGGGCCGGCATAAGAGTTCGGTCTCGAGTACGGTTTCTGAATAGCGTGTATACGCGGATTGGCTGAAGGTCTCGTAGCACCCGCCAATCTCCGACGTGGAGAGGCGGGTATCTCGTCGTAAGGGTAGCCAGACATGATGGGATCGGATCGAATTCACCAGGGGAGTCGTGTTGAGATTTCGTTATTTAGTAGGCGGTGTGTCGGAGTAAAGTTATGGGTTCTGTCGAAAGGTCGGGGAAAACACGTCACTGAAAGTCGTTGGAGATCATCCGGCCAATTTTGTGTCCAGAGGTATCTAGAGATCACGCCTGTATGTTGACCGCTACCGAGCAGAGAGCAATCGAAGTGAGGTGTGATGACACGTCCCAGCTGGATAGCTGTTGTGCGATGTGTAAAATCACTGCTGGCTAATGAATGGAAATCTTTGGATTCCAGGTGCTCCATCCAACGGGCATTGGTGCACGGGTCTCGCATTTTTCTTTTCGCACATTTATACCGGGATTTATCCAACGCCTTGGTGCATCGGTGGCAAATGCCTCCCTCTGCATGCATGATGCATGTGATTGCGCGACTGATCTGGAGACTGCTAACCTCGCTAGCGGGCCCATCTATGTAGCACTGGACGGCGATTTCTGCTTTACAGGCGGACGCACACTTGTACCAGGCTGTGCAGAGCTACTGTATGCTTTTCCAAGGTCCACTATGCTTCCTCTTCCTTGACGGATGCTGCCTTGACTCCGACGTCACGGCTTGATACATACATTTTCCCGATACTCTCCGTGATATGATATGATGTATATGATAGCCTGTCCTTCGATTTCTCTTGTTTATGAAAGTTATGCTGGGAATGTACAAACAGGAATAAGGGGTTCATCCGCGTCGGTAAAATCAGATTCTTTCCTCTGGCTCAGCCTCAACCCTCGGGTGCTATCGCCTGACGTGGTCTGAAGGAGGAGGTAGACTGGCTGAAGAGCTGTCTGTCAATTGCCAGCCAAAGTCGGCTAAGCCTCGACCAATCCGCTCGAGGAAGGCGTCTCGTCTCGCCGCCGAAGTCGGATGGGGGAAGTAATAAGTGAGGATGTTTTGCAGGTTGTCCTTGTACGCTCAGCGTCAACTCGACAACTAGTGAAAGGCTCATCACGGTCTTGTACTCACCCTGACATTGTTGACGAAACCTTGGGCGTCGACCTCGAGATCGGTCGTCAGACCGTCAAAGCCCTGACGATGTGCGAGCTCCATCTTGTCGGTCGGCAAGAGTCGATCTCGACCTGGAGCGAGGACGATGCCGGGACGTTGGTCGGATCGCCATTCGGGCGGATTGGCATCTTCCATCCCGTTGATCGGGACGGTAAGTTTTTGCGGTGCACGAGGGTTGTTGTATGGTCGTATCCCATTCCGGTAGGCGGTTTGAACTTTTTCAAACGCAGTGTCGAAATCTTCTTCCTGAACGTCGTCGGCCGCTGAGGCGGGGTGGCGAATGATGGGATCGGATCGAATCGAAGAGGATTGAGGAGGGGAAAGGGGCATGTTGTAATTGCCCGAAGATGAGCTCGCTTGGCCGGCCGATGCCGATGGGGTTGAGCCGAAACCATCGGGTTGGGGTGGCTTGATCGTTGCGGACTCTTGCCGTCGAAGAGCAGCTTGAGCAATGATGAAAGCAGCTTCAGACCTCACGTCGCTCTCGAAAGGTGTATCGTTTCGCATACCCATGCTTGATCGAGGTAAGCGGGATGGTTGATTTCGTTCCTTGTCTTCGGCGGATGGGGTGGCGCGAGCGGAGGAAGGCGCTGAGTCGAGACCGCCGCGACCACGACCAGGTTGCGTACGAGTAGGAGCAGTAATGTGGCTCGGTCGTGGAGGTTTCGATTTCGGTAAACTGTGTCTTGGCCCATTTGGTTTGGCCGATTTCGGCATCGGTAGGTCGGTAGGTTGAGGTTGTGGATATGGGTCAGGTAGGGGCGTGTTGGGGGATGAACTTCGTCTCGATTTCTTTGGTTGAGGGTCGGGTTGATCTGCGCTAATGGGTTCATGAGACCCATTGCCAAGCAAGCTTGACGAGTGTTCGCCTGTAGAAGCACGTTGGCCGAGTCGAGGGACAAAGAAGCGGAGTTTGATCGGTAGGTTCGGAGAAGGAATAGAAACAGTCATTGTGAGCGGGTGGCGGTGGTATGTATATAATCAAAAGCGAGAATAATGCAGGAAAGTAGTTGAATGAGGGGATGGAGGGTTGGTGAATGAGCAAGAAAAATTCGTCAGCGTTGTACGATCAATAGCAAAGTTGAAAGAAGGGAAAGCGGCAATGGGAACATGGAGTTTTTGGGAAAAGTAAGTTTGGGGCAAAGTCAACTCACGTCTGCTTCGCTTCGAGACAGGCAGTATCTCTGGCTCGGAGATGATAGAGTCGATTGTCAGTTCGCGATAGCGAGGCGGCGATCTTGATGCTCCTAAAGCACATTGTCAACATCGCGCCCGTTTACACAGCAAGTGGCCGGGGGCGTCTTGGCGGAGACTGCAGTGTGGCTTACTTCTTGATGACCGCTGCTCCTGCTCCGATACGACTGCTGCAGGAGCCGACAACCTCCCTCTCGCTCGCCTAGGCGGTAGCGGTTCCACATCAGGACCATCATTGACATCGATGAGGTTTCCTTCGTCATCCTCAATGACCAATGCCCATCCTTTCCACCCCTTTTTCTTCCGCTTCTTCTCCCCATTGATCGGAGCTGTGCTTGGACCAGGTGTCGATTCATTCCCACTCGCGATAGCCAGCCCACTGACCCCACTGGATCTCTCCCTCTTCATGCTGCTACTACCAGCACCGTTCTCATGCCCATTGCCGTTGATGTAGGTAGATGAAGCCGATCTCGCATCTCGCGCCAGGCGCGTCCGCTCTGAAATCGAAGGCGTGAATTCAAATGTCGGTGATGGGGTCGGATGTATCGTAGGCATCGACATGACAGGCTGGGGTATCACGAGCATACAAGTGGGTAATGGCTGCTGAGCATAGAGCAAGCAATCGATAACAGCAAAGGGGAAAACTACAACTGCGTGTTTATGCGTGGGTAACTTAGTGGAGGAAATCAAGACGACGCGGTCAAGATCGCAATGTGAGAATGCAATAAGCAAGGGTGGCACCAAGTCATCCTTACTTGACCCCCTTCGGCCGCCCCCCTCCATGCCACTCCTCTACCTATCTTGCCAGTGGCGAGCTCCGGCTGTGCGGCAAAGGCAGTCCAGGCATCCATTCAGTCAAGTGTCATCCGGCGCCAATTTGCTTCGCAGGCTCGATGCATACCTTTCATCTACGCGGGATAAAAGTCAGCGGCGAGCCAAGCTGCGCTCCGCGTTGATCCCATACTCCCTTTCAAGTGGGGGAAATCTAGGCGCATCGCCCGATATGCACGGCCAAGTTTCGGAAGTGAGAAGAGTCACATCATTGCTGATCAGAAGCAAAAGGGATGTTCGACCTGCTTCTATCGTGTCGCAGGTGATCAATTTGTTGGATTCGAGAGAAGGAGTGGACGGCATCTACATAGGAGGTGCAACATGATTATATACAAGCAATTGTCCACCGCGTCGGGTCTCGGCTCGTCATTCACGTAGGGTTTTGATCATTGATTTCGTCGAGACATCATACGTCACGTCCGTCTTCGTCTCTCTCCATATTCGTGCGTCGCGTCTACTGCAACACCGAAGCGAATTATACCGTCTAGCGCTTGATTGAGTCGTAACTGTGATCACGGTCAGTCAACGATTCGCGCTCGAACACCGAGGAGAAACTTGCGTTGGAGGGATCTCTGATCCAAAGTTCGGACCGTTGTCATCGTCTCCCGCGGCACCACCGTCCTCGTGTACTGTGACCGGCCCACTTCCGCTGGCACCGCTCGAGCTCATCGGTGCACCACCGCTGGGTCCAGCCTGGTTGTGTACCCTGAACCTCTGCTGCTCCTGGTACGCCTCCCTCTGCTTCGCGCTCATACCATGATCGGCCGCCGCACCAGTAGCCACACCAGCCGGAATGGAGGGCATGGGGAAAGGTGTGTTAGGCTGAGACATGCCGGCACCTCGACCAGCGTACCCGCCAGATGAAGCGGAAGATGGACCTCGAGAAACGTTTTGAGCGCCGTAGGCTGGGTAGCCGCTTTCGGAGGTAGCGGCTTGTGAGTGGGGGTATTGAGCCATCTCAGGAGAGTGCTGGGCAGTCGAAGCGACTCCTGGAGTGTAGAATGGCTCGACCTGAGGTCCGTTGTCGGCAAGGTCGACGGGACCGTGGTTCTGCGCGCGACTCGGGTCGAACTGTCATGTCAGCGGGTCTATTCGGCACCGTCCGCACCACCGGCAGCAAGGGGACTCACCATGTTGTCGTCAAAGTCGGCGTGCATGTTCCTCCTCTTTCTTCGGCGGAGTAAGAACCAGAGCAAGGCGAGGATAGCGATCAGACCAACGACACCTCCAACAACGCCACCAACGATGGCACCGGTGTCTGCGAAGGAGTCAGCATGCGTGTCGCGGGTGGACTGAAACTTTGCTATGGATGCTCACTAGTACCACCTCCCTGGCTGGCGCCTTCAGTGATGACTGATCCGACACCGGAAGAGGTCGAGACAGAACCATCGGCGTTGGTGATGGTCGTGTAGCTGAAGAATCAGCTCAAGCGTCGATGTGCATGTCACGACCCTACTCACACAAAGCTGGTCGAGACAGATCCACCGGCACTGCTGATACTGCTGGCGGAGTTTGAAATGGCACTGCTCTGACTGGCCTGACTCGCGCTTTGACTGGGTCCGACGCTGGATGACTGTCCATTCGACGAAACAGGCGGCGTAGTGGGTGTCCCACCACTGGATGTAGGCCCCGATGATTCAGGCGGCGGGGTAGTAGCTGAAGAAGAGTCGGGCGGCGGAGTTGTAGGAGCGTCTGACGACGACGGAGGAGCGGTGGTCGGTGCCGAAGTGGGTTCGACCGAAGGAGAAGAGGTAGTTGGGTCGGATGTCGGTTCAGCGGCTGAGGATGAGGGTGAGCTGGATTCGACTGGAGGTGTAGTCGCAGCGGACGAAGAGGCTTCGGCCATCGTGCGTTATCGGAAATGGGTAAAGAATGACTAGGTGGGTGTGACGACGGTGATGCGGGATGATAAAATTCCAAGTAGAGTAGAGGAGGGATCCCAGATCAATGCCCGACTGCGTGGGTTTAGGGTGGATAACAAATAACGTAGAGAAAAGAGAAGGAAGCAGCGAGGTAGCGTTGAAAAGGTAGGAAAGGGGGACGTGTGGGTACGTAGCCGCTATGGCCGAAACTGGGTTGAGTTTGGGATTGAGGAAAAATGTGTGGGAAACGATTGAGAGTACTACTCTACACACTGATCCGATCCGCCTTCGCCTTCGTCACGTCAAGGGCGTGCGTGTGTGATTTGTAGGTACGTTCAGGCTTCGGAACAAGCGAGTATGCCAGCCTCCGGGTGACTGGGTAACTAACTCGGACAAGGGCGTGGAGTTACAAGGGAACAAGGGGGGCGGTGCTGCGGCCAGGAAAATAAAAAGAGGTCACGACGATAGCGAGATGACGATGCGGGGCAGTGTGGTTGGGGTGGGATTGTTCGAGTCAACTCACACATGATTTCTCGCTATTGTCTTCCTGTCTCTCTCGCGTATAGGCAGTAGGTGATGTTTTGCTTGCGTCGTTCGGGATTGAAAGGGTGCTTGTGTTTAGAGATAAAGGATGGTTTGGGAGAATGATTCACACGCGATCTATTGTTGTAGAAAGTCGGTCTTGTCGATCCTCTGGTTGGAGAAAAGGAGTGTCGTCGATCCTATGGGGGTTGCAGTCGAGTGTAGCCGAGTGATGGAGTTGAGATGGAACTAGGATGAAAAGTATGGCTCTGGGCTCTGTATGAAAACTGGATGTTTAGGCTGGCCTGGCTAAGCTGGCTGGATTGGTGGCTGCGGGATATCTCCGCTGGCTGAGCGTTGGCATCAGACGAGAGATTACGTTGTCCTTTTCCCCTTTTTCAACTTCTTTACCCGGTTTCACCGGCCAGGGTCAGCAGAAGCACAGCGTAACCCTCGTGCACCTTTCCAAACCTCTTCCCCAGATATCCTTGCATTCAAATGTACCGTAAGGACCGGGCAAGCACCCGACCAAATTCAACGCTAGGGGACCTAGATCCCGCTGGATTTTCTGGTTCCTGTTGCCGAGACCGAGAATACCAGAATAGCTCGTCACCCAGCAGCGAGTTTTTACAGCCTCGAACCTCATATCATCTGATCATCTGACCCAAATTTACCGTTATCCGCCATGCCAGAGCGAGAGCAAGGCTTGGTCTCAACTTCGAGAACTGCCCAACGTCGTTGATGGAGATCATCCCATCCGCGGAAGTGCATGGCGTCATGATGATACATGTGTCGTGCCGTACAGGGAAAGATGCTAGGGTCTACACATCTAGATTACAAGCTCCTACAGGGTGACCATAAATGATGACGATGATGCTATCGTGTGATTCACGACCATGGCCAAAACGCGCATCACTTTTGTTCGGTAATGACAGCCTCTGGTTGGATGGTCAGCTACAGCCCTAGTCTCGCCCACAGGTCAACCACTCACTCTTGCGCTCGGCCTTTGGCTTCTCTTTGCCAGCTCTTGAATGCTTTCTCCGCCTGTCCTCCTTGGTCTTTTGCGCCTCGATCATATCCCGCTTCAATTTGGTCGTATTGTGTATACTGGCAGGTACGAAACGACGTTCAGCCACTGATCGAACGTCTTTCGTGGTGGACCATTTGTCGACGAGCTTCTGTCGGTATTCGAGAGCTTGACGTTCTTTTGTCGATACCGGACCGATCTTCTTGGACGCGTCCGACTTCCATATACTGCGGGTATCAGCTGTCTGATGAGGCGTGACGGCGAATCAGGACTTACCGAACATTACCATCGTCGGAGGCCGAAAGGACAAAGTCGGCTGTGGGGGTGTAGGCAACGTCAAACACACTGACCGTCAGCTCTGCCTGACACTACTCTGACTTCTGAATTCTTACCGCTGCATTCGCTTGGTGTGGTAGACGTCGCGTGATTTGCCGCTGTCCCTATTCCAGAGACGCACTGTCCGGTCGTACGAGCCTGAAACGAACTCTTCTCCAGTAGGGCCTAGTCATCAGTACCCTGTCTTCTGTGTTACAAAGACAGCTGATCACTCACTCCAATCACAGCCCATGACACCACCGACGTGACCCTTGTAGATCTGATTTGGCGATTCCAGATTCCGTATGTCGAATGTGTACAGGTTGTGGTCCTCCGACCCGAGTAGCAGGACAGTCGGTAGTGTCGGACACCATGACAGAGAATTCGATTTGAACTGAGGATATGGGTCATGATTCCGCAACGGCAGATCTATGAGGGAGACTCACCTGCATGACGATCCGCCTCTCTGCCTTGCCTGTGCGTATATCGTAAAGACACATTGTGCGATCATTGCCCACACTGGCCAACACGCTCGTCTCGCTCTGATTAAACTTGACGCCCGTGACCGTCTCCAGCGAGCTACCGAACGCCAAGGTCGATAATGGACTTGACCTCGTTTCGTCCCATACCTGCACGGTATTCGATGCCGTTGCGAAGACCCCATCTGTCCGATGATGGTCTATCCCGTTGAACCCATTCTTGGACGTATACGTCATGGTCGGTTCGATGGTTTTGCCCATCGCGTCCCTCCTTGCTGCATCGATACTCAATCCACCTCCTTCCTCTTCTTCAAACTCCAATCCCTCCTCTCCTATAGCTCCAGCCGAATCCAAGACAGCCTGACTGCTTGACCCTTCCCCATTCCCAAATTCATTCCCCTCGAAAGCCTCCCGATCCCTCATACCCGGAGCGAAAGCCTCACTTCGCCAAACTTTGATGGTCCCATCCAATTTTCCAGCAGTCACCAACCCCCTCTTGCCATCTCGAGCTTCGGCCGTCCAGCAGATTCCACCGACCATCCCCCTATGCGCATTGGGAATCTTGAGTAATGGCCGCCTCATAGTGATGGAATGAACGATGACCTCCCCGTCACCTCCTCCACCAGCGACGACCGAGACTCGGCGGGGGTCTTTACCGAGACAGTACACTCCGTCCTGATGTCCGCCTAGAGCGTCGACAAACGGTTTCGCAAACATCCGGTCCATCTTGGCGGCGGTCAGAGCTCGTGTGTACTCTCGAGGCTTTTCGAAGGGGTGCAAGTGGGGTGCCAGATTACGTTGGAGGGGATGAGGCGCTTCCGTACTAAACAGCAGGTCAGCGATAAGGTCAAGTAGTCAGATCATGTTGAATACATACGAAGCGGGTAGGTGGTCATCGAGTGACCGAGAAATCATCTTGATCTTCTAAGTAGAGTCAGTATGCGTTCCTATGATTTCAAGCCTGATGACCATGGAGCTTCTCGACTTACCATGTTGACAGATAGACGCTCTTGTCGTCGTTGAAAGGCGAAGCGTCAAAATAAGTATCAATCGCAAGTTACCGTCAACAGACAACTTTCAAAATCTCTGAAGTAACCGGGACAAGCTTGACCGAGGCTTTTGCAGTGACGTGGCAATGAGTTCCCCTCCTTTCTATGACTTATCAACCTGACTCACCTCCGCCAGCTATCTACACAAGAGGCCTTCCTCGGGCACCAACACCTTCCTCTTACTTTCCTACCACTCACACGGCTCATATTTCGCTCGAGGGCCAGTATGTCCCGCTCTCCGTCGCCTGCTTCGTCGCTCGACTTTTTCCAGTCGGACGGCTCGGCTTCGGAGGACGAGTACAGACCCTCGGCGCATAAACGAGCCGTCAACAAACGACGCTCAGCTCCCGCCGCCGCCGCCGGGACAACGGGTCAGAAGAAGGCATTGACGATCAAGTTGAATCTCAGCGCGGCTGCTCGTCATGGTGCCGCCCTTCACCCTGTCGACGGGGATGTGGATATGGATGATGAAGTGGAGGAACAAGTAGCGAGCGTCATGGGAAGTCGAGTGGTGGATTTGTCCAATAGAGATCTCAAGAAGGACCACGCTTCAAGACCGCTCTGGGTCGATGAACAGGGTCAGATGTATGTCGTACTAGTGCATTTGTCACGATGGCAGCGAAAATACTGATCAACTTCCAGTATCCTCGAGGCGTTCGCGCCTTGGGCTCAAGCGGCACAAGACTTTCTCATTGCTATAGCTGAACCGATGTCGCGGTGAGTATAGCTTGACTGGCCTTGGGTCGACGGAGATGGAAGGCGACGCGAGTGATTGACCGCCATTGTAGGCCATCGTTGATCCACGAATACCGCATCACCAAACCCTCACTTCACGCCGCCATGTCGGTCGGTCTCGAGACCCGATCGATCACCGAAGTACTCAACCGTCTATCCAAAATCCCCTTACCAGCCAAGCTCGAAGCGAGGATCAAAGATTGGACCTCATCGTACGGCAAGATCCGATTAGTCCTCAAGCACAACAAGTACTTTCTCGAATCGAGTGTTCCCGAATTCCTCAGGATTTTGTTGAACGATTCGGTGATTGGGCCTTGCAGAGTGGTGAGGGAGGATGAAGAGGGTCAACAGGTGTTTGGAATGGAAAAGGGTTCAGCTGCTAGGCGGGATTTCTATATCCCCGGAACTGAGGAGGCGAGGAGGGCGGAGAGGGGCGAGGCGGAAGAGCCAAATGGGCAGGTCACTCGACCAAACCAGGGCCAGAGGGACGATGTCATCGGTGCAGTCATTGGCATTGACCAGAGTGAGTCTTCTCCCCCTACTCAATACTCGACCAAAAGGGTTGCTAATATGCGATAGGTGACGAGCTGGACGAGGATGACGCTGTACACTCGTTTGAAGTAGCAGTCGACAAGATGGAAGAAGTCCGAAGACGGTGTCAGGACATCGACCTTCCCGCTCTCGAAGAATACGACTTTCGAAACGATACTGCCAATGCCGACCTCGATATTCAATTGAAGCCAATGACGGTCATTCGACCGTACCAAGAAACCTCGCTAGCCAAGATGTTCGGAAACGGTCGTGCGAGGTCGGGGATCATCGTCCTTCCTTGTGGTGCGGGCAAGACGTTGGTCGGCATCACCGCCGCATGTACCATCAAGAAGAGCACAATGGTGCTGTGTACCTCGGCGTAAGCTTAAGACCGTGCGGTAGAAGGCATCGATCAACTGACGATGGGCAGTGTTTCCGTCGCTCAGTGGAAACAACAGTTCTTGCAATTCTCAAACATCTCCGAAAGGCAGATCTGCACCTTCACCCAATCAAGCAAAGAGATGGTACGTCACTGAGTCTCCTCCGAATCGGCACGAGTTGGCGAGACAACCCTGACCTGCTTCAGTTCACCGGTCCCGCCGGTATCGTCATTTCGACCTACTCGATGATTGGTATCACGGGTAAACGAGCACACGACGCCGAGAAGGTGATGCAGTGGATCCGATCGAGGGAGTGGGGTTTCCTTCTGCTCGACGAAGTGCACGTCGTGCCCGCCAACACGTTCCGAAAGTGTGTCAACGGGTTCCGAGTCCATGCCAAGCTCGGTCTAACGGGTGAGCTCGCCAAATCAATCCTTTCCGGGAGACACCGAGCTGATTATTGCAGCCACGCTGGTCCGAGAGGATGACAAGATTGGTGATTTGGGATACCTGATCGGACCCAAGCTGTACGAAGCCAACTGGATGGACCTCGCCAAGAACGGTCATATTGCTACAGTCCAGGTCTGTCGCTCGATATCCTCAGTGCAAGGGGTACAGACTGACCATGCAGTGCGCCGAGGTATGGTGTCCGATGACACCTGAGTTCTACCGCGAGTACCTACGCAACCCGTCGCGCAAGCGAATCCTCCTGCACGCCATGAACCCAAACAAAATTCAAGCGTGCCAGTACCTCATCAATTACCACGAATCGCGAGGAGACAAAGTGATCGTTTTCTCCGACAACGTATTCGCACTAGAGGTGACTCACGATTCCATCCTTGAAGCCAGAATTTTCGGTTCAAGTGCAAGTCCAAGTACATCGCTGACGTCGGACAAGGCATACGCAAAGAAACTGGGTAAATCGTTTATCCACGGTGGTACGCCCGAGGGGGAACGATTACGCATTCTCTCGCGATTTCAGCATGATCCGCAGCTCAACACCATCTTTCTCTCCAAGGTAAGTCAGCTAAGTTGTTCCCTAGTTAGGACATACAGCTGATCTGGTGACTGTTAGGTCGGAGACACATCGATCGACCTGCCCGAGGCGACTTGCCTGATCCAAATTTCGTCTCATTTCGCCTCGCGTCGTCAGGAAGCACAACGTCTCGGTCGTATTCTACGTGCCAAGAGACGTAATGACGAAGGGTTCAATGCTTTCTTCTATTCGCTCGTCTCGAAAGATACGCAAGAGATGTACTACTCTTCCAAACGTCAGGGTTTCCTGATCGACCAGGTATGTTTCACCCATTTCGTCCCTACCTTGCTCAGGCTTATCGCCTTCAGGGCTACGCATTCAAAGTCATCACCGAGCTTCACGGGATCGACGAGATGGAAAATCTCGTTTTCAAAACCCAAGGCCAGCAAATCTCGTTACTCGAAGAAGTGCTCAATACGGGCAACAACGATTGGGAGACGTCAGACCATTATATGCGGCTCAATAATGGTAAACATCAACACCGCCCCGCACGAGCTCAGCCCGATGTTCCAAGCAGTAGCGCGGGTCCAGCCGCGGCACAAAGGTTTATGGCCCCCCTCGAACATCTCAGTGGTGGTCAAAATCTCAGTTATCAAGAACGCAACAAGAACATCAAGTACGTCGAGTCCGCTTCCTTTTCGCTGAAAAAGCTAATGCCCCCTGTAGTAAGGAGTTGAGTAGGGAGGAACGGAATTTGAAAAAGCAGAAATTGAGCGGACCGAGTAATCAACCTCAACATGCTCTGTTCAGAAAGAGAAAGCAGGAGCTCGAGACCGCAAAGAAGAGGAATCAGTAATGAGTCCGAGTCCGACCCAGTGTATCGAATAGACCATGGTCCCTGTTTACGAGACATTGTAGTTTACTATGCACCGCTGTTGTAAAAATTCCTGTCATTCTCGCGAATCTCCCCATATTCACTGCACTGCATACACTTTGCATGAAGGGTCAGACTCGCCAGGAGCCCGTATTTGTCTGTTTGATGTTGTTCGGAGATTTTAATGCTAGAGATATAAGGGTGGTTCTGGGGGTATATACCGATCTAATGTCGCGTGTATGTTGACGGCTACAGGTTGGATGCAAACGGGAAGATTAAGAGAAAGAAATGACTTGCGCCCAGTCGACTACGCCTCGATAGGCTGTAGAGGGATGATACCCCTCGCCGCGCGCTTCTCGAGTGCGCCAGCGACCCAGCCGGCCATGTCGACTTCGGCGTCCTTGTCGGCTGCTAAGAACGGGTGTTCGAGCAACTGGGCGTATGTAGGACGAGCCGATGCTTCCTTCAACAGACTGAAGCATGTCAGCTTTGCTTCAGAGGATCGAGGGTCACAAAGCTTACCATTTGGCGACAAAGTCGTGTGCGTCCGCACTGTACCCCGCTGGTAATGTTGGTGGAGGACCGTGAACGATAGCGGTCAATTGAGCAAAGACGTTGGCAAACGTCTCAGGTGGGTATGGGTAACAACCCTTTGCGAGCTCGATGATCGATAGTCCTACCGACCACACGTCGGATGATACCGTGTAACTCGATGATTGGCCTTGGGACTCGCCTTTTATACGCTCGGGCTGGATGCTATCAGCTTGAAGTTGTGGGAAGAGAAAGAGCAGCAAAGCTTACAGCCATGTAGCTCTGACAACCGATATTCGTCTTGGCCAAACTCTTTTCCAATTGACCTGATACTCCGAAATCCACCAACTTGACCTCGCCCTTCTTGTTGATTAGCACATTTGTCGGCTTGACATCTGCACCGGGATCAGCTTGACCGCCCTCGCTCACATGGCGCGACGAGCTCACCTCGGTGCATGATCTGCAGCTCGTCTTTCAGGAACTTGAGTCCCTTGACCATGCTCGAGGTGATTCGCCTTAGGACCGGTTCGGGAACTCGTAGCTCGGCCGCCTCATCCCCCTCCTTGACCTTGTTGGCAGGTACACCGCCGCCCGTCAACGTGTCGAGCGAACCGGCATCCATGAGCTCCATGCAGTAGTACACGCATGACTCGATCGTGAAAGCACCGAAAAACTCGACAATCTCGGGCGCGACCGCTCGATGTAGAATGTCGAGCTCCATGATGATACCGTTCAACTTCGATTCGTCCAGCTCTAAGCGGATCTCCTGAAGGTAGTCAGCATAATAAACTTCGCATTGCTGTCACCTTTGGACCCACCTTCATCGCCATCATTACGCCTGTTGGACGGTGGAAGACCTGCTGCACGGATCCGTAGTTGCCCTTTCCTAACTCGCCGACAATCTCCATCTCGTCCATGTTGATCTTGAAACTCGCTCCGTCTTCGAAATCGACACCCTGAGCCGTTAATGTGGCTCGGGAGGAGAACCTCAGGTTTCCCGTCGGATCCCTTCGTGCGTGTCAGCATGTCATGGACCTCACAGAACTTTCGATGACAATCAGGACTCACATTATCTGGGAGTAATCGGTGAAGCGGTTGCCCTCGTTTCTCTGCGTGCCCTGATTTTGCTGCATCGAGCTGAGGTTCAGACCACCAGGAGGACCTCGACGGGCAGCGAGTCCACCACCAGGCGGTCCACTAGGTGCGGGAGCACTGCCCATGGATCCTAGGTTTGGCCGATTGGCAGCCCGTCTTGCTGCCAGACCGAGAGGCCCAGACGCAGGCCCGGGCATCTGTTGTTGCCCACTCCCACTTCCGCTACCTCCTCCTCCTCCGCTACCGCCTGCTCCTCTTTGTTGCCCTAGCGCTTGTGATCGAAGCAAGGCTCCCATTGACGTTGCATGAGGGTTGGGTGCACCACTTGATGGAGTACCTGGTGACGCAGCACCGGATCGTTGAGCGACCTGAGATATCAGTCGATGAACTCGGACAACGCTACACCTGAGTAGAGGCTTACCTTGTCCATCTTCGCTTGCAAACTTGGAGGCAAGGCCGGCGCAGCTCTTGAAGGTCCGCCTCGTCCCCTCATACCCATACCCATCGGGCCTTGCATACCTCCCCTCGCTGCTCCCATCCGACCAGGCACACTTGGTGCTGAAGCGGCAGGCGGCTGAGGTGAGGGTCGTTGTGGTATCGCACCCGGCGAGGGCCGTGAAGGGGGAGATAGGGAAGCTTGAGGAGCTTGTGCTGTTGTGGCATCACTCGGCGAGGAAGTGTTTTCGACGTGCTCTGCTGACCCCGCTTCCTTCGCGTCTCCATTAACTACCGCTTTTCCTTCTTCCACGGGTGTCGATGACGAGCCTTCTGCGATAGGTGGCTTCTGAATGGACGACTCCGCATCCGAGATCTTGAGCGAGTTGAGAGAGGGTGGGGACGACATGTCGTAAAGTTCGGGTGATGGATTAGATGTGATGGGCGAGGGGGAGAGGGGGAGGTCTTCCTTCTATGACAGCGCTTCACGAACTTCGTTCAGGGTGTCTGCGTCGCAAAGAGCTCGACTTCACCCGGCGTGAAGCTTTGATAAACGGGAGGACTGATATGTGCTCCTAAGTGTTTTATTCGCAGCCGGATCGAGGTCGTTGCTGATGTTGAGCGGGCGACGTGAACGATAGCTTGGCTGAAAGACTGGGCGATAAGGCGTGTCGTCGCTTCGGTTCTCAGCTCGGCAAGCGTGACTTCCCGTGAACCAGAGTTGGGGTGACGATAACCAGGGCGTCCACTGAAGTGTATAGGTGACGAAACGGTCCAGGTGTATATGAGATGGTAAGATATGAAGTGATGTGGAGGACGATGAAGAGGATAGAGGTGAATGATGCGTCATCAGCGAGCGACTGCTAACAAGATTCGCACCAAGCAAACGCTAAGACGGTTGGCACACCTAAATGTCACGATCTGATTAGGCTCGCCATGATGACGTTAAGCTGGTGGAGGTCGTCACTGTTCCTATAGAGATGAACTACAAAACGTTGATTGCAAGACAGATCGGACTGCAAGAGTAGCATCAGCGCCATGTCGGGTCTCAAGGGATATCTCGGTCGCTCAATGGGGATGTTGCGGAAGAACACCTCGCAGAGTATGTCATCTGCGCCGTGACGTCGTCCAATTTGCCCAAATTATACCTGACCAGTGCAGTGATGCGGATGGACGCAGCGCCTAAACCGCCTCCCTTGACGCTCTTCTCCTTTGATCATGCTCAACAACCCGTAACTCCTGCGTCGGCATTTGCGACGGGCTCCGACAGCGACATCGGCGGTCTCTCGACGTGTACACTGTCAGCCGTTTCATCGGCCGAATCTACCGAGCAGGAGTACCTTGCTTTTCACGGCATCCTGTCGTTGCGTGTACCGCCCGCATATGCAGGCCGTATACGAACGGGATATGCGGCGTTTCGTAATCGATCGAGACCTACGCTGTTTGGAGAGGACACCTGGGATCTGGGACTGTACTCGCATTTGCGCGTGACTCTGGGATACCGTGGATGGGAAGGATGGAGGAGTCGCTGGGCATTGAACATTCAAACTGATGGACCAGTCAGGTCCGACCTGTTTCAACATCGGCTCGACATCCCTACGAGCCACGCCTCGAGCTCTTCTCGCATACCACTCGAGCCTGGCTCAGCACCCCCGCCGACCTTCTCGACCCTTCACCTTCCCCTGTCTTCTTTCGTACTCACCAACTCGGGCCAAACGTCCACGAGTCAGATACCAATGCTGCGGAGTAAAATCCGTACAATCGGCTTCGCACTACTGGGCAACAACCGAACAGATGACGGGTCGGCACCGCCCACTACTACGGAAGACGAGGCGAAACGTATAGGTGCCGGCGGTTGGGGTCGGGATAAGGGCGACGTGCATGTGGATCAGGAACTAGAGGAGCTCATCAGGAGTGATCACCCTTCGTCAGGTGACTCGCCCGCGCCAGCACGTCCTGGCAGCAAATACCACACACTTGGCTCAACACCACCGGCTCGCCCAACGCCTCACAGTGAGGAGATCGGTACCGATGCGGTAGGAATGGATAGCGAAGGGTACTACGAGTTGTGCATCAAGAGTGTGGAAGCTGTCAATTGGGACGCGGAGGCCGACGGACCTGACATTTCGCAATGAGGGCAGTTCTTAGTGTGTCCATAGGAATTGAAGCACTCGAAGGACCCGCTGTACTCCCACTCGCTTGGCTTGGCATCAGACGGCTACATGCTTATCTCATGAATCGCGGGTATCCACACAGTAGGGGCATCGGGTATTGAAATGCATATCGCATTGTCTGAGCACGAAATGGCGAGCACGCAAATGACGCCATTTAACCTCATCTAAAGGTAACCAATTCTGCCCGTACCAGTTCATCGTCCAAAATGTATCTGGAATTCGAAGCCCACCTTTATCTATTCCAGATTACCTCCTTGCTCGGCTTCTTGGGCATAGGCGTCTGCCTATCTCTATATCCAGAGAGACCGAATGACCGGGGAGGATGTCGTCGACTGGGACGCAGTGTTTCGGACCATCGACGATCAACAGGGAGCTGAAAATGTGGCGCGCGACCGAGGCCAGAGTGGCACCCAGATCGCAATTGAGAATGGGTTGTATCGGCATCAACCCGATTGGCCTGGCTCTGGGCGCGAGTCGAGTGGCATAGATATGCAGGACCGTACTGCTCTGCTCGAGCAATACACCCGCTATCTGCTCGAGTCCGGTCAGCCGGAAGCTCAGGCGGAGAGTTCCTCGAGGAGTAGAAGAACAAGGGAGAGGGAGAGTCAAGCTGGACGTCAAGACCCTAATCGTCCATCTTACGCCGTGCCACAGAAAGCGACTTCCAATTCGGCCTCGGCAATCGCCTCGCCTCATGAAAGAGACCCCCAGGACTTAGATATTCGGGCCATGCTGCAGGCCATGGGCCATGGACAGGCAATGCCCACTGTTCCAGAGCCAGGAGCTCGGCAACGGATTGGAACCAACGGACGTAGACGACGGTCACATTCGCTGGGTCCCCGCCGATCAGCATCAGACTGTAAGTCACCCGGCACCATGCTTTCGATGTGACGCAGCGACTGCGAGTGTAGATGTACTGACGTACGATAGCAATACCTCCCTTACCCTTGTTCACACCTCAACCAAATTACAACTCGTCCGACCACTTTCCCTTCGCCTCGCCTACATTCCCTCAACCGCCTCATCCAACATCTACGGCTCTGTCCTCCGACTTCTTCAGTCTTCTCAATCAACAGCCCGGGCAGGCTCACCCTACCCCTTCAAACTTTGCGTCAACCTCGACAACACCACTTCAGACATATACGCCTTACCCACCTGCCGCCACTACGAGATCAAATTTGGCCACTCCTTCACAATCGCCTCGAACTGCGCAACACCATGATCCGACTCCACCCTCGACGGGCAACAGTGGTGGTGCAGCACCTACACCGGGTGCAGAAGCCGATAGTGATGATAAACGAGTACGCAATACCCTAGCGTGTAAGGCCTTAGCTACTCGTGCCTCGGTGAGCTGTTCATCGCTGACGGTACTGTAGCCGCTAGGTTTAGGGCGAAACGGAAAGCGCATTTGGCAGAAGTAGAACAGCAAATCACGCAGCTCGAAGGTCGTTCGACAACGTTGCAGCGTCAAGTTGAAGATTTGAAGAAAGAGAACCTGTTTCTCAAGGTGAGGTGCTCAGTATCAGAATGCGATGGCGCGGTGCTCTTGCTGACTTTTGGACTAGGAGATGGTTCAGTTGAAATACGGTTTAGACGTGGACAAGCGCATGTAGCAAGGTATCGCCAACGGTTGACCTCAAAGACATAGAAAAATAGACTTTAACGACACTGTATCAGTATCAGCACTACCCGCATTCCAGACCAGTCATCCCACACGAAATCACAATCTTGGGTCCAACGACATGCAAGTTGCTATGCAAGATCTAGTCATACTGTTCTGATACAATCTATCGTCAAACGGTGATACAGCACAGCAAAGTATCAGAAATGCTGTGAAACGCCGCCCACTTCATGCCTGGCCCAATCCCAGTTCTTTCCCAATGATAACCAAACACCACCTCGCCAAATCCCTCGCCGAGACTTCTATCAGATTATCACCGTCTCCGACGTCCTCCTCGGCATCGATGTCACCATTGACAACAAAAGAGTCGGGGGATGGGAACAGTCGTGCGTATTCGCTAGGCAGAACCCACATCCTCGGAACTCCGTGCTCGAGGAAGGAAATGTCAAGGAGTAAAGGGTAAAAGCGGAAAAGATGCGCTCTGTTTGTAGTAGCGGATCCGGGTTTGGTGTCGGTCTTGGTGGGCGGGGAAGACAGTACTGCCAATTGCCGCAAAGCGTAGAGCACCTCTTCCTGCCTAACGCTGCAGGAGTCAGCTTTCCCTGTGGTCACGATGGCAAAGACCCAACTTACCGTTCAAGCGGTAGGCGCCCTCTGATCTTGACATCTTGGACGAAACGCCGAAGTATCTCGTCAAAGCGCTCGAGCAGAGCGGGCAGCACCAAGTTGGAGATCTCGGTCTGGCGGGCGGCCGTCGCGGGTGATATGCCTGGCGCAGAGACCACCGAGACAAGCATGTCGAATGCCCAATTTGCCGTCTCCTCGCTCGGCTCGGCTATGGCGGTCGCGGTCGTCCCTCCCCTGGTCGGCTCGACATCGTACCGATACAGCTCACTTCCTTTCCGGAGGATCTGCGCCAGCTCTTCGACAAGGCTGTCTTCGACGGATCCGGATCGAATGAAACGGGGTATCAAGGTGGACTTCCAGTCCTCTAGTACAGACAGGACGAATTGCTCGTCCTCTTGAGTCAGTGAGGTACTGAGGCAAGCGTCAGTCGCGTGCTCAGTTCATTTCAACTGAAATGATGATACGTACTTGTCCGCGAGCAGGATGGCTTTCAGGATAACAATCGTGCGGATCCAGATGTCCTTGATCCGCTGAGTCGCTTGCTCAGAGTCTAGATAGCATCAGCTTGCCTTTCCTTCAGCGAAAACACATTGACTGACCATTAGAGTCAAGCGAGGGCAATGAAATACGTAGTACAGCATTGACGCCCAGCATTGCCTGAGTCACATCAATGATACAAACATTTGACCGAAGAGACCCATGACTCACGGTCTTCCATAGCGGCTGATCATTGTTGAACCGGCTCGAAGGGGGACAATCATACTTGAGACCGATTGGTGTCTCGTACGCAGCAAGGACTCGGTCAAGTGTGCCACTATCCAGCAACTCTCGATCTCCAATATGACGCTCGATGACCTGGGGTAGGAGCGGCATAACGGCTTTCGACAGGCCAACGAAGGTGTATTTCCCATTACCCAATCTCTGACTCCTCTCGGTCGTCTCGGCTCGATACGCCAGTGAAGCGCATGCAGCTAGATCTGAGATGACCAAAGTTGGCTGGATGCGGGTCGAGGTGGACAGGATCTCGAAGATCGTTTTTTGAAGAGGTGACATGACGTCTATGTCGGGTCGATACTCTGGCGAATGTGTGTAAGTCATGGACGTCTGTAAGATGTCGGATAGTCGGCTTTGGGCGGAGGCGTCGAGATCGAGATGGTCGTGCAAGAGACCTCCGATCCGCACAAGGGCAATAAGGCTCTCTTGGGTGTATCCCTCTTTTGATCGTACGGCATCACCCATGTGTACGAAAGTCTCCCAGGCCTGATCGAGGATTGGTCTCGATGAAGATTCCGACGCCGCGGCCTGGACGATCCGTTCGAGGCATTTGAGCGAAGATAAGTGTACTTTTGAGTCACCCGATTCAAAGGCGTCGCGCGCTTGAGCCAAAAGGGTGGCATAGACCTTTTCCAACGTCGGCAGGCGTCTGAGCTTGTCGAGGAAAGTACTGAAGATCGAGCCGACCGAGTGTAAGGCCAGGATCTGCGATTCGTCCCCCTTTGACGCGTCCAGTAGGGGATGCACGACTTTCCACCATACTTGATCCCAAAGATCGATCGAAAGAGTCGAGCCGTACAGCTCGATACATCGGTACAGCGTTTGCATCGAGCTGCCCCTAGCTTCTGACCGGGGATCTTTACCGAGTTCGAGAAGTTGCAGCAGAAGCTCCAGCCAAAGATCCTTCGAGTCGGCTTGTACGGCGTCAGAGACGTTCCACATCAGTCCGATGGCCGAGAGCGTGATGTTGACATCCTCCTTCTGGCGACCGAAGTAGCCGAGACAAGCGATACACTGCCGCATGGCGTCGGGGTCCAGGGAGGAGAGGAAGTCGGTGCAGATGAGGTTGAGTGAGGGGAAAGCGATTCGAACTAGGTTGGTATCACCTTTGTGATAAGCTGATGGACGGCCCGCACTCAGCTGAGCGTGCGCTGCATCGGCGTCCGTCTTGGCATTACTTCGGCACACGTCGTTAAGCATGCTGAATATGGTCGTCCAGCCCACTTCGAGCGAATGACCCGACGATTCGAGTATCTGGTTTAACGTTTGGTATCCGGCCGATCGGACGTCGTAATCGGTCGAGATGAGGCTACTGACGGGCTGAACCGCGACTTGTCCCCCAAGCACCTCGAACACCTGATGTTGCATTGAAGCATCTTTGGCGGTCCGCATTGAAGCCAAAAGAAAGTCCCCGAGTGTCTCCGAAGCTTGCAGCCGGATAGTGGACGGAGCATGCCCATGTCGAGCTATCCCAAGCAAATGTTGCGTTAACACGCTCCAACCGACTTCGGGGTCTTTGCTGACGAGACGGTTGACATTCAGCAATCCGACCGTTCGAAGTTTGCCGAGACTGAATGACTTCTCGGTCGATTTGGCGCTGGATGATATGGTGAACCCGCTCGTTCTGCGACGACTGTCTGGGCTGGGCGACATCGGGAATGACGGTGTCCTAGGTGTGCTCGGCACGGAACTCGTACCGTGTCTCTCACTTTCGTTTGATGTGCGCGGAGGCGGCCGTAGTGAGTCGACTCCTATCATCTCGGTACTGAGATGACAGAGTGCCGTCAAGAACGTGGTAAATGCCTGATCGTCCATCTGGGTGGATGAGTCGAACAAGACATTGATGGCAACGGCGATCTCCTCCGAGTCGATGCCATAGAACACTTCGGATCGGGGTTCGTCCATAGATTGTCTAGCTTCCAGCGTTCTTGATGGGATTTTTGGTGACGCAGCGGTCGGGCGTCGAGCGACCGACGGGCGTTTGGAGCCAAGCATGAAAGTCGCATTCTGCAAGACTTCCAGAACATCATCCCAAGCGGTGTCGAGATCCGATGAAAGTGTCCGGGCGGTAGCGATGGTGCTCTTCAGACATGCGAGATTGCGTTCCGAAAGGCTGGGGGGCGTAATGGCTCCACCGACACCCAGAGCGGCGGTGATACCCAAGCCGTCTGGGCTCAGCACGCTGTCCTTCCGCCCGGCGCCGCCCTCGAGGTATGTCTGCATCGCCGAAACAACAGGGGGAGGGACCGCATATTTGCCGAGAGTGTTGAGGAAGGCGTTACGAGGCGTCTGGAGAGACAGTACGTTGCAGGCGAGAGTAAAGTCTTGTAGGGCTTGCAAGACCTCGGCGAACAATGGGTCGGATAGATTCGTGGCCATCGCAAACGATAGAGCTGCGAGCAAGGCAGGCCAGGCGGACTCTGCCATGCCGATGAGAGCGGGCGCAGTTGGCTGTGCTCGCGCAGTCATGGCGAAGATACCGCTTGCGACGGTATTGAGTGACTGCAGGGCGAGCAGGTAGATGTATGTCTCGGGAATGATTGGTGCTTCGGCTTTGTCATGCTGCTCGATACTAGGCGATTCAGCGTGCATCGTTCCCCATTGTGTGCTTACAGCTTGAGCTTGAGACCTGATTGAGGGCCAAGACCACCACCCTGCGAACCCATCATCGAGCTGACTGTCGACACGCCGACGTTGGCGGCTGAAGCCACCATCCCAAATCCAATGTCGAGAAACCCTGAATTTGGTCCGGTCCCATCGCCGGTCGGTACTCCGAGACCGTGCATTTGATCGCTGACACCAAGAAGATTCGGTTTCTCGTTCATCAATCGACTGAGGGAGGAAACCAATTTGGCGAAGAGTTTCGGTTCCCCCTGCTGGTCGAATTGAAAGAACAGGCTTTGCAGCAGCTTGCCGTCGCCGCAGATTCTGGTTCGATCAACATCAGTCAGTGACGACTGAGCAGAAGATCACTCACCCTCGGACTATCTCGAGAGCGAGCACGCGGAACCAAGGCTGGACAGCATCCTTCTTTCCTCCGTCCTCTTCCGCGTCGCCCATGCCAAGGCGGATCAAGGTGGATAGACCGGTTTCGACCTCTTTCGGTAGCTGCTCCATGAACGATCGAATAAGGAGGAAGATCAGTCGGCACACCCGTAGGGCGATCGGGAACGATGGCTTCTCTGCGAGCAGTTTGGTCAAGAGTGGATCGAGGGAGTGGGACAGGAGGTGTATGAGTTCAGCTCGCTACTTGATGAGCTCAGGCCCCTCGACGCTTGGAGACGGTGATTTAAAAGCTCACCTGCTTCACCGCATCTTCATATCCGCTGAGGATACTTTCTATGAGCTCAAGCCCGAAAGTCCGCTGAAGACTGCTGAGCTTGAGCAATTTCGGTTTCTCCTTGTCCCCTCCTCCCCATCCGAGTAAACCACCGCCAGACCTCGCCGTGAGCAAGCACAAATCGCTCAGTATACAGTACGCATCCATCGCCGAGGGAGTGACGTTGATCCCACTGGGCTCGTCACCGCTGAGCGATAAAGCCAGAGTTGCCGTTTCGCCTACCGCGGAATCGGTCGACAGGCGATCAAAGACGAGCATGACAGCTTGTCGGAGCGTGGCGGCTGCCGTAGACGAGACGACGGAGACTCGAGCATCCTGCAGTTTGAAGCAGAGTAGTAGGGCCTGGCCACGTGAGTAACGATCCCCGACGAACGATCTCAACCACTTACATTGCCAAGCACTTCCCCGTGAGCGTCACGGTTGTACGTCAAGATTGATAATAGCGCTTGCAGGATCTTGAGTTGTATGTCCACGCCTTGGCTCGACACGCTGTTCAAAGTCTGTAGGACGGTTGGTAGGGCAGTCTGTCATTGTCAGCCCAAGGTGACTGTGCTTTGGACGCCAGAGCTCACTGTCGGTACACCGCCCAAAGCTACGAGCCGTTGTAGCGCAGTGATTGCTATACCAATGATCTTTGGTGTCTTGGTCTTGCATCCCAATGTGACAGGCGATAACAGAGTGTCCGCATGTTCTAGACGTATGTCAGCTCCGGCAAGCATATGAGCGTGAGTATTAGACCCACGCAACAAGGTATCTTTGGGCACCACCCCGCCTTTCAGGATGTCTAACGCTTTATCGCTTGCCTGCATCGTCAGCTTGTGTCTCAAATAGGCTCGGCTCAGGCTCACATCTTTGACATCGGTGTGCCGTCTCTTTGCCTCGACCGAGAGGGCCTGTAGCTCCGAGACGAGCAGATTGTAATCCTGACGTTTCAGCGTTTATACAGCGACAGGAGGCGGGCCACTGACCATGAGTACCGACTACCGAATCATGACCGACACTACGAGGCTAGTGACCGGCTCGTATGGCTCGAGATGCTTGCGACGACGAGACAGACTGTCGTAGTACTGGTGGAATAGCAGAACAACACACGCATTCCAGCAATCCGAAGCGGTGACGCGATAGCTTTCCCGCGGTGGCCGCGATTACACCCCACTTACAGATAGCAACGCTCGCTCCTCTCAGCGTCACTTAGGTCTTCTAGTCATCGCGAAAGCAGCCATGACCTCGTTGGAGGATACCATCCGCTTCTGCTTCCCGCAGCCATCGCCCCAAACGGGAATGAATGGCTCGGCCACCGGCAACAGGGACAGAGCGACCGACTCGAGGTCCGGCAGACAGGAGCCCGAAGATCTCGGACGGGGCACGAAGAAGCTCACTGTGGGCAACATCGTCAGGGCATACGCGCTGGACTGGATCATCGTCGTGGCTCTCTGGTAAGCTCATCCAAATCAATACGCTGCTTGAGCTGAACCACATCAGGGGCCTTTTAGCGGTTCTCAATCGTTCACCAGGCCACAAACGCGAGTTCTCGTTGAATGATATCTCTATCCAGCATACTTTTGCCGTGCAGGAGCGGGTCCCACCCAAGTACGTCAGCTGCAACGACCTAGCTCTGCGTGAAGTCACAGAGCTGATCAGGCAGTCTGCTAGCCATCATCTCTGTCGGTATACCCATGATTGTCCTGCTGCCAATGAGCAGTTTCGTCAGCAAGACAGGATGGGACATTCACAACGCCATGATCGGTGAGTCGCGATTATCAACCTTCCGGAACGCATGCTTATGACCAGGACTGTTCATGTCGTACACAATGACTGGCGTCGTCACGCAGATCGTCAAGGTGCGCCAAACGCCTCTATAGCCGAGAGGCAGTATGCTGATGGGTGCAGATGATGGTCGGCCGACCCAGACCCGACTTGATCGACCGCTGTCAACCGCCTCTTGGCTCTGTCGACCATCCCCTGTACGGCCTGTCTACCGTCGACATCTGTACCAACACCAATAAGGCTCAACTAGATGACGGCTTCAAGGTGAGTATCCGTGCGTTCATAACCGCCTCCAGCCCCGTTCTAACGTCGTGCAGAGCTTCCCTAGCGGTCACAGTTCTTGTAAGTATAACGACTTGGTACATTGAGGCAAGCTGATGTCCAGTGTCCTTCGCCGGTCTTGGCTTCCTGGCGCTCTACCTCGCCGGCAAGATGCATCTGTACGACCGTCGTGGGCACCGAGTGGGTCGTGACTGCGGCGACATGTGGTCTGAGCTGACTCCCCAGACGCGAGCTTGGTTCGCTCTGACACCGCTGCTTGGCGGGGCGATGGTCGCTATTAGCCGTACCGAGGACAACAGGCGTAAGCACATCTCCAATATTCATCTGGCTGTCGCGTCTGACGGTCAGACCACTGGCAAGATGTCCTGGTCGGATCACTTCTGGGTCTTGGAATCGGTGAGTGCGACCCAAAAAGCGTGAGAGAAAGCGACTGACGCGGGTAGCTTGGATCTCGTATAGAACATACTACCGTAAGTAACCTTATCGGAGCGGCTGGCTCAGCGCAGACACGCTGACCTGTATAGCTCCGCTGCATCATCATCAATGTCATCTGCCACTCGCGCCCCTCGAGCCGGAGACATACGACGAAGAGACCGGTCGTAACGTAAGGTTGCTAGAGGAAGAGGAGGGTGTGCCGAGGCCAAGCGAGGAGCAACTGGCATGGCGATCTGGCTAGTCGCTTCCAGATCCCAGATACCGATCTCGAGATGGACACGTCCGTCGTCGATGACATGCAGAGTAGATCAGACAGCACGATCAAAGTCCACCATCATTGGTCATTCAGCATGCATGGCACTTGACGACCCAAAGATAGGAACGACTGCCCGGTTTTGGGTTTCTTGTACCTGAAGGAAGCGCCGCCGTGGCGCGTCGACCGCTTGAAGCGATTAAGACCTCCCGTAGTTTACACACAACCACAAAAGTCTCTCAGTCACATTTTCGCATCGTTGTCTAGCATACCACTACTGTGAAGATCTCAACCTGACGATCTACGAACGACCGACTTGGCGAGAGAGGCAACGAGAAATTTTGGACGTTTGACGAGATCGTCATTATCGCCTAACCCTAGGCTACAAACTTGGTGAGTTCGCTAGACTACCGCGAAACGTGGGCTCGAGCGAAAGCTGTGCGATACCCGATACCACGCTTTTCAGAAGTCCCTCTCCATCTTCATGCTTCAGCAAAGCGCTGTTCTTGCGGAATGCAACATACTCTATCGACTATGCCTGACTCTCTTCTCATCACCTGCCTCCACCACCATGCCCACCTCACCTAGACCATCACTGACGATCCAGACCCGAATGCCGTCACCTTTACCCGAGCAGCGGCTCGACGTTCCCGTCCCTGCCACACCACCACCACAACGTCGCGCTCGATCTACCTCACCGAAAGGTACCCCGGGTACGAGGGGTACGCCTAGATCAACTTCGCCCGGATATCGTTATGGTGGTTCTGTAGCTTCTCCTCGACCCGATCATGGTTCACCCAGTCTAGGCTCATCGTCCTCTTATGAGCCTAGCACGATAAGTGGGGGAGTCAGTGGGATCGGTAAAGCCGTCGGACAGAGATTGCTCAGGACAGTCAGGAGGGGTAATTTACCCTTTCTCATCGTTTTCGTCTCGTACGTGTCTCTCTTCAAGAGTGCTGGTGTGATAAGGTACTTGACTGATCTGCATCAGATGTGTCATCGTGTTCTTCACGTCGTTAGCCGGAGTGGGATACGTAGCGCCAGAGGAGATATCGAGGACGGTCGAGTTTTTGCCCGGTACACCAGTATTCGACCTTGCCGGTCGTCAAGCATTAGAGAGACGGATGCAGGAGCAAAAGGCATTAGAGGATGAATGGGCGAAGAAGAAGAGGCCCAAGGATGTAAGTTGCCAGGCTCTGTAGCATCGGGGGACAATGCTCATACTCGCAGGGGGCGTGGATGCAGAGAGCCCGAGACGACAGGGCCATTCGCAGACGACCTTCACACGCAGCGCTCGCTAGTGAGGTCGCATCGACTCAGGCTGCCATTGTCGCTAGGAATGAGATGGCGGTGGCTGCCATTGCGGAGTCGGAAGCGAGTCAAGAGGACGACGCAGAATCGTAGATTTGCCTAGCCTGCCGTTTGTGCATTACCATATACATTTGCATACCCTCTGAAACCCTCTTTCGCAACACACTCCCTGGTGCGTTGAGACAATTCAACGTGAAGCTGGTTGCTTTCCTCGGCATTGCTATGGCCCCGATGCATCGAGGCTCTCATGGTACAGTAACAACCAGGAACGTGGAATGATGATCCACCTTCTCATCCCTCACCTCGTTCCAACGCTTACATGCAGATTCGGTAGGTGATGTATCTGTTCATGTCAGCTGCCACACCTCTCGATCGCTTCAAGAGCAGCCAACGCACCTTCCTGCCGTCTCACTGGCCCGCTCAATCTTCATCACCTGTCCGCGCTTGACACCGTAATACCGCGCGACCGGGTCCGAGATCATGATTCTAGGTAGTTGCGTTTCCTTCAGACGGCTGAAGCGACCGATCAGTATTTACGACCAAGCGGGACGCCCACTGACAACGGAACCTACTACTTCTTAATCAACGCGACCTTCTCTTCCGTCGTCATGATCGAGTGTTTTGGGACCAAGAAATGTTTCGTGATGTTGACCAGTAAGTCCGATTCTGAGAATTCCTCCAACCCGTACTCTGTCGACATTTCCTGCAGTGTCTGAACCATTAGCTCGACATCGCTTCCGCGAGATGACTAGCTGACAAACCTTTCTAGCTGCTGATCCCAGCTTATCAGGGTGAATGATAATCCCTCTCCTCGCTGCCGACTTGTCTATCAATCCAATAAACCTGTCATGTCAGCCGCAGCTCTTTTCTTACCCCTCGGCTAGAAGGTCGATACGCACGTCTTCATGGCGGCTTTGCTGACGTTTCGCTCGGCACAGAAATACACGTAGACTCTATCACGGTCTCCCTTGTGTTCGGGCAGATCTGAAGTAAAGCACATGGACGGACGGCTGAGGTGATTAGTGCCTGACAATCTCGATGTATTGACTTGCAAGCGCCTTACTCGATAACACCGCTGGCACCGAATTGAGCTTTAAAGTCATCAAACGACATTAGCTCGTAGTCTGCGACCATGTAGCCCTAAGTCCTATCAGCCTTCGTTTTCCTCGCGAGCGGGTACGTCCGACTCACTCGGTCCGCGATCATCTCTTGCGCTGTTCGGTGTACACGCCATAGTCGAGCCAACTCTCGGTCAAACTCCTGCGACATCCTGCTCCTCTAGCTCGCTTTTCTCTTCTATGACTTGATTGGGCCCGAAAAAGTGAGCTGGGAGGGTTGAGCGATTGTCGAGGGAGCGTGGTCGGCTTGATTTGACTTGATTTGATGCGAGGTTGTGAAGTGAAACAGCGTAAAGCCCAACAGCGAGAACGAGCAACAACTTTTGCTGGCGCGCCTAATTGCATTCTTCACTGTCTCGGTCACTTCGGGCATCGCCGACAATCTCGGGTCCGAGTGACGCGTCCGACTGAAATTCCACATGAAACACCCACAGAAATAGCCCCCTTATCTCAACGTCGACTGCATTCATCTTATTGACATACGATAAAGCTCGGACCACAGCCTAAACAGACAGAGGACCTGATCGGACAGTCGGGTTGAGCTCTTCGACTCCCAAAGTTTAGATAGAGGGAAATCGCTTTCCTCTACTCGAGCTATCTCAATCGGTCATCTACATCTCACGAACCTCACACGACCTGGTCATGCCTCGCGCTTCCCATGAGGTAAGCACACAAGACGATCCTCAGTGACCTGTGCTGACCATTTGACAGGAGCCGGTACCCCTCATCGTTCTGGACAGCGTACAGGTCATAGCATCGCTGGCAGTCATCGCCGTCCCAATCATCTTTGCGATTCCGCCTTTCAGCTACCTGACCAAACGGATCCTGGCCGCCTGCTCCGACTTGGTACCGTACCGATCGCTCATTCCTGCCGATCCAGCTACGAAAGAGCAGAAGCGCCAAGCAACTCGATACCATATCGCATCATGGGCGCACTTCACCTTGATCTTGATCGCGTTGGGAGGGACGGCCGTTTGGAGTGCAGTGACGGGGATCAACCTGTTGGCGGCTGTTTGGCATGAGAAGACAGTTGTGGATGTTCTGCTCTCGGCTGGTATGGCCGTGACATGGGTACGTCACCGAGAATTTCTGGATCATGTTCTGGAACCACTAAAGCAGGGATAGCTGTATCTCCTGGTTCTACCCCTTCATCGACCACTCACAACCCCTCCATGGTCCGCTGTCATGGTATACACGTTCTTCACCGTCGGAGGCATCACGCAGCTTGGCATGCGATCCTACGTCAAGACCATTACGGGCCATTACCCAGTCTGGGCAACATCGTTCTGGCTCGGTCTGCAGGTCTATCAAACACCGGCATCGATCCTCGCCTTGGGCATCCTTGCCAGACTCTACCTGGCCCCTCCGGCCGTTCTCAGCCGACTGGTACGTGGTTTCCACCATCCTTCTTGGACTGGCTGACCCTTCAGTCACAACTCGCTCCCGACGATCTTGTCACACTCTCATCATGGCTTTCCTTCTCGTGGATGAACTCGTTCATCGCTTACGGCAACTCGAAAGAGATGACTCCTGAGGATCTACCGAGCCTGTCAATGACGATGCAAACCGCCGTCGTGTTTCATCGTTTCACGGAACTCAAGAGCTCGACTTTGCTTCGAAGAATCTTGTCGGCCAACGGGATCGACCTGGTTCTAGATGGCATGTTGACCCTCACGAGCGTCATCTTCAACTACGCCGGACCTTTCTTCCTCAAGCGAATCCTGTGAGTTATCAATCCTTGCCGAGTTGAAAACCCGACTGAAGGACAAGCGATGGCCTGACTCTCGGCACCACCGAGGCCATGTCGCGTGCTTACGTCTACGCGTTCCTCGCTTTTCTCGCATCGGTAGCCAAGGTCAGTGCACACCCAAGTCGTCGTGGGATGCACTGATCACTGTTCAGGCCGTCACTGACCTTCTCCACCTATGGCACGGCCGTCGGGCGACTGTCCGAATCAAGGCCGAGCTCATCGTATGTCTCACAACTCGCGATGCGGCAACAGCTGATATCAAAAGGCGGCAATATACGACAAAGCTTTACGCCGTAAGGATGCTTCGGGCGTCATCGGCGGCAAAGAAAAGATCGAAGACGAAAAGGCGGACAAGAAGGACGGCGAGGAAAAGAAGAGCAACGCCGATTCGGGCAAGATCGTCAACCTCATGGCTAGTAAGCTCGTCGATCCACTGGCAGGGAAGAGCAGAAGCTGATGCTTGTCAGGCGATACCACTCGGCACGTCCCCTCGTGACGCGGGACCACGGTAAAGCTGACTCCTACAGGATCAGCAACACTGCTGCGGCGGCTTACTACATCTACGGAGCGCCATTCGAGATCGTTGTCGCCTCAATCTTCCTATACAAGTGCGTCAGCTACTCGAGCATTCGGGACCTGGCGATCGCTGACGAGCTGCAGCATTCTCGGATGGTCCGCTTTCGCTGGGATGGTCACTCTGGTTATTGCTTTACCGCTCAATTCTTTCGTGTCGAAGCGATACATCAAGGCAAGTCAACTACAGTGAAAACACCATGAGTCACACTCATGTTCCCTTAGATCACTCAGACGCTTCTGAAGGCGAGGGACAAGCGTATCTCGGTCATGACCGAGCTCATTGGTGCTATCCAGGTAAGCAGTACACCGTAAAGCCCTCCCCGCTCCGAAGCTAACCTCAATCTCAGTTCATCAAGGTCAGTAGACTGTGTGAATTGAGACCCAGGTTGGCAAGCTGACGTGGACACAGTTCTTCGCCTGGATCGGGCAGTGGAAAGAGCGAGCTCAAGCTGCGCGGAAAGAGGAAATGCGACACCTCGTTCGATGTGAGCAGCTCTGTCTAGTGAGTATGACAGACGAGCTTATGTCCAGCCATGATCAATTCGGTCTTCTTCTCGCTCTTGTGGAATCTCGCGCCTCTTTTCGTCACTTTGATTTCGTTCTACAGGTGAGTCGCCGTACTTGCCCAAGGGGTCGGCCAAGTCTTACATGACGTCTAGCTTCATCTTCATCGCTCAACGCGAGTTAACCGTCTCTGTGGCTTTCACAGCGATTTCTTTGTTCACGATGGTCCGCATGCCGCTAAACGTCATTCCTACATTCGTAAGCAATCGAGAAGCATGACCATATGCCGCGCCTGCTTATCGTTGCAGGCCGTGTTCATCCTCCAAGCGCACGTCTCGGTCAAGCGTATTGAGGACTTCTTGAATGAAGATGAAGGTGAGATCTTTCCCGCACTCGATGAGGTGTCGAGCTGACTGATCAGTGCCCGAATGGGTCTCATCGCTCAAGCGTCGCCCCGAAGCAGAATCCGAGTCCCACTCGATTGGGTTCAAGAAGGCCACGCTCCAGTGGAACACCGGAAAGCAGTCGGACGACAGCGCCGACAAGAACAAAGATAAGAGCAAGGACAAGAAGTCTAAGAAGGATGCGAAGTCTCTTTCCAATGGCAACGGACAAGCCTCGCCGACCTCACCGACCGCAAGCGGATCGACCGCCGTCGACTCTGTTCCCGAGACGCCTTTCCAGTTGGTCGACCTCACCGTCGAATTCCCAACTGGCAAACTCACCGTCGTCTCTGGCCCAACCGGATCGGGCAAATCTGCCATCCTCACTGCCCTTCTTGGCGAAATGGAGTTACTCCAGGGATCGACTCACCTGCCCAAGCAGACCACTCAGGTGGACTCGGAGACGGGTTTGAGGAACAGTGTGGCGTACTGTTCTCAAACACCCTGGCTGCAGCAGAAGAGTATCAAGGATAATATCTTGTTTGGCGAAGAGTCCAATGAGGAGCGATATGAAGCGACGCTCGAGGCTTGCGCTCTGGTGCCGGATCTAGAGATGCTGGAAGACGGCGATCAGACCGAGATTGGCGCCAAAGGCGTAAGCTGATCCTCCGTCTCACTCTGTTGGGAATCACACCTGATGCTCGAACAGGTTTCCCTATCTGGTGGTCAGAAGGCCCGTGTCGCACTAGCGCGTGCCGTGTACTCGTACACTCAGCACATCTTGCTCGACGACCCGCTCGCCGCTGTCGACTCGCACACCGCCAAGCACCTGACCGACAAGTGCCTAAGAGGACCGCTTCTCAAAGGACGAACAGTCGTACGTTGACATTGAATCGCCGCGACGGATTCTTGACTGACGGCTATCCACAGATTCTCGTATCTCACCATGTCGAGCTTCTTCTGCCTATCACCGACCACATCGTTCGAATCCTCGATGGCAAAATCGACGCGCAAGGCAGTCCTGCAGAATTACGCGCCGCTGGCGAGCTGGACGGCCTGATCGCAGTGGAGGAAGCGGAAGTGGCAGCTGAAGAGCCGGTGACGTCCGAAGAAAAGAGAGACAAGGAGGTGGCGGTGGTTCAAGAGGAAGAAGGCGACAAGAAGCCCAAGAAGGCGAAAGGTCCAGGCAAAAAGCTTGTCCAAGGTGGGTCTCAGAATAGCATCGACGAGCTTCGGCGCTGACTGGTGTAGATGAGGAACGACCGGTCGGGAATGTCAAGTGGCAGACTTACAAGCTCTACATTGTGGCTGCTACGTACCTGACTTGGTCCCTGACCATCGTCGTTTTGAGTACGTGTCCGGTGCTTGCAGGGCGTCGCGAAGGGGTTCACCAACTGACCTGTACAGTCATCACGCAAGTCTTCACTGTGCTGGAGCGGTACTGGCTGAAAGTCTGGGGAGAGGGTGGGTCGTCCACGACCTGAGCTTGACGATTTGGGCGATGGCTGATGATGGCAGCGTACACGACGTCTTTCGCCCCGACCGTATCAAGCGCGCACCCGTTGAACTGGGTCCATCCTCAGCACTATAGTCACTCCGAGCTACACCAGTCTCAACACGCTTTTCACGGCTTGCACCTTTCGATGACAAGCAACGGGACGGCCGATGGTGTGATCCCTCAACTGCCGTCCGCGACCGCTCATCCTGGCTTTTACCTCTCAGTCTACGCCATCATCGTCATTGCCGACGCGCTCCTCGGCTCCGTTTCGAGCGCAGTCGGATCGTGGGGATCCTATCGAGCGGCCATCACAATCCATAATCGTCTGCTCAACACTGTGCTTCGGTCGACTGTTCGTTTCTTCGACACGACCCCCCTGGGCCGCATCATCAATCGATTCTCCAAGGATATCGAGACTATCGACGGCAGTTTGAACGGATCGCTCATGACGGTCATCATTTACGTTGCCAACTTGCTCGTCGCCATTGGAGTGGTCGCCGTCATCGTCCCCTGGTTCCTCCTGCCTGCAGCTATCATCTCCTACATGTACTATCGCTACTCGGTCCTCTACCTACGCGCTGGACGTAGTGTCCGACGACTCGAAGCGACTTTACGATCTCCGATCTACTCTGGTTTCGCCGAGCTGCTCGATGGAGTCGTCTCTGTACGTGCCTTTGGCGTAGAAGAACGATTCTTCAAGACCCTCTGTGATCAGGTCGACAAGACGCAATCGGCATTTTACTATTACTGGATGATGAACCGATGGCTTCTCCTTCGATTCGATTTCCTAGGCGCCCTTTCGGTCTTCTTCACCACCCTGTTCGCCCTTTCCGGAGCCGTCAAACCCGGTTCGGCAGGTATGGCCGTCCTTTCCGCCCAATCGTTCGTCTCGGCTTGTTATTGGGTATCGCGATTCTGGGGTCAACTGGAGATGGATTTCAACGCGGTAGAGCGAGTCGAAGAGTACCTCCACCTACCTCAAGAACCACCAGCCGTCATTGCCAATGATCGACCACCGGCATACTGGCCCTCGAGCGATAGTGGGCCCAATTTCCTTCGGGTCGAAGATTTGGAAATCAAGTATGCGCCCGACTTGCCTACGGTCTTCAAGGGCTCGTTCGAGATTGCGGCAGGGGAGAAGATTGGGTTGATCGGTAGGACCGGGTCGGGAAAGAGTACATTGGCGATGAGCATGTTGAGGTTCTCGGAGCCCGCCGGTGGGAAGATCGTGTTGGACGGGATTGATATCACTTCCATCGGGGTGGATGACCTGGTAAGCCCATCTCGTCTGTCTGCGACAAGCGGATTGCCCCTGACCCCTTCAGAGATCCCGCATCACCTACATTCCGCAAGGTGAGTCGTTGTCCTCATGGTCGGATCGGGGCACCCTGGCTGACCTGGACCAGACGCTGTCCTCTTCTCCGGTACCGTGCGAGATAACCTGGATCCCTTCAGCGAACACACCGACGATGAATTGCTAGACGCACTAGCACGCGTCAACCTCGGCCCAAAAGATACACCCCTCACTTCCCGAGCCCCGTCGCGAGTGCCATCGAAATCGAGGCTGAATCAGCTCGTTGCCGAAGACGCTGCCGAATCAGGTCGTTCTGGTGCTGAATCACCTGCACCGGGCAGTATGACCAAAGCTGGAATTTCACTCACTACGGAAGTCAGTACGGGCGGATCCAACTTTTCTCAAGGACAGAGACAGCTCGTCGCCATGGCTCGAGCACTGCTCAGGCGGTCAAACCTGATCGTAAGTGGCTCATCCGATTTTGGGGGTTGGCATATGTGCTGATGGGTATTTGCTTAGATCATGGACGAAGCCACTGCTTCGGTAGACTTCGCGACGGACGAAGCTATCCAAGCGGCGATTCGGAGCGAGTTCAAGTCGTCCACTTTGTTGACCATTGCGCACCGACTTTCCTCCGTCATCGATTATGACCGTCTTCTCGTCCTATCCGATGGACACGTTGCCGAGTTCGATACGCCTATAGTCAGTCTGACTCCCTCTGATCTGGGTGCACTGCTGACGTTCCTCAGAACCTGCTGAGGAAGGAAGAATCCCTGTTCAAATCGCTCTGCGAAAAGAGCGGCAAGTATAAGGACCTGTATCGCGCAGCCGAGAAGAAGGAGCTAGCCGACAAGCGACCTTAATCGTGCTAGTCTTAGTCATAGACATCATCTACACTTTCCCCATGCATATTCGGATCTCCATACCAGCACCGTCGCGGAATATGCTGTTTGCATTGTGCGTGACGAAGTTACGTGTACTCTACAACAAGGAATGCGGGATGCCTTTGCCTTTGGTCCGACTGCATGCTTGTCCGCTTACGAATTGCCCAAATCCTCACCTCTGAGCGTATACTCCTCTCCCACACCTTCGCGCCAAGCCTCCTCGTCCTCTCCAAACTCGTCGATCCTCTCCCCTGTCCCTCGAGCACCCGAGGAGGTAGGTAACCGATCATCATCCCCTTCATATTCTCCATCTTCAAATCCAAACATCCCACCCCCATCGTCGTCGCCGTCTGAATCATCTTGCGCTTTATACGACATGAAGTTCTGCATTCTTGCCAAATGTTGAGCGCGGGCATTCTCGTCCAGTGGATCGTGCATTTGAGGTTTAAGCGTTTTCGTCAGGGATAGATGATGGAAAGTATCGAGTGTTTGGGTCGTATAGTCTCTAGAGCCGAGGGAGAGCGTTTGATCAATGGGTCTGCAAGTCAAATCAGCTCCCAGCCTCATGCACCATCTCTCGCATGAGACAGCTGGACTTACAGTTGGATCGCATTTGAAGGTAAACCAGCTTCGCCCTGCCGTATAGTCTCTAAGGCCCTTTGTTTCCCACTCCCTCTACCTCCTTGTAGACCGCCACTCCCTTTCCTCCCTTCAGACATGTACGAGCCCTTAACACTAACCGGACTTCCACCTTCCTGCATCTCTTGCTTGACACTGACGCTCATCCCCTCCAAGCCCTGAGCGAGCAACTCCGCTTCGCGAGCGAGTAGTGCTTCTCGAGTATGTACCAGTCGTTCCCTTACTGGATCTCTCGATGGACCGGCTTGAGCCTGTAGGACCGAAGTCGACGATGGGGATGTAGATGGTGAGAAGAGGGAGGACGATAGGACACGGGCGTTACGGGCTAATCGGTCGCGCACTTCGACAAGAGTGAGGTTGGCGAGTTCGTCCGCACCGGGAGTTGGAGAATTGGGTACTGATCCTCGTGAACGGCGTATGGGCACCATCGTATGAACGGTCGGTGATGTGTAGTCGAGTGATAAGGGTACTGTTGTCATAGAAACGACAGAGACGGTCTAGGCGGACTGGAAAGTGGAGGCCCGGAAGCGAGGGTCGGGCTCCGTTGAAATGCCTATCTCACTTGCAATAGGCGAGTCAAGTATCCGGCGCGTGGGCACGTGACCCGACATGACGCGTCAACCGCTTCATCTTGAGGCAAGTCACGATCAGTTACTTCCAGTCAGGTCTCTTTGCTCCCTGCGATTGCTTTCAACGTCGCCAAGGTGCCAGATTGGTCAAGATGGTGAGCATACAGCTTCACTCCGGATTTGATATCTCCACTGACTTCACAGCCGATGTACAGTAACGAGTCGACGACGGGGCCGAAGCCTCAGTTCGAGATGGGTGAGTCAATGCCTGCACTTGTATTGGACGGGCCGAGCTGATCATTCAGACAAAGAGGGCGAAGACAAGTTTTGCCGATTCGTGGACCGCATGCCACCGGTGAGTGACAAGTCGAGCTAGAGCACGGGAACGGAGGAAGGGAAGCTGACGTTGCAGAAACCAGAAGGCATGGTCCGGCTCTTCGACCGCGGCGTGAGCTCGGCGATGTCTTGAATGCTGGAAGCATACTCACTGTCAGGACTACTTTTCGGCTCACGGTGCCGACGCGTTATTGATCGCCAACCAAGTATACAAGACCAACAACGTCATCAAATACCTCGGATCAGGCCTACCATCCAATCGACCAACTGCCACCTCTTCCAATTCAGCAATCACCGCCCGCGGCCTACCCTCCGTGACCATCTCGATGGCACTCACCAAAGCCTTTTTGCGAGAAGCATTGACGACCAAGCAAATGCGAGTCGAGATTTACGAAGCGCAAGAAGGAGCTGCTGGACGAAAGAACAACACGGCGTGGCAGTTGTCCAAAGAGGCTAGTCCGGGGAATATCGCCGCTCTGGAGGATATGTTGTTTGACAAAGACGACTTGTTGGCGAATGCTGTGAGCATGGCTATCAAAGTCACGATCAAAGATGGGATGAGGACGGTCGGGTGTGCCTTTGTCGACGTGCAAGACAAGAAGGTCGGCGTGGCTCAATTCGAGGACACGGAGAATTATAGCAATACTGAGGTGAGTGATTCCGTCGAATACTGACGCGGCGGCGTGTGTCTGGGGACAGGACAGTCGAGACTGACGCTGTGCAGTCCCTCTTAATCCAGCTCGGCATCAAGGAGTGCCTGATTCAAGCGGACGACAAGAATGCGGATCACGAGCTGTCGAAGCTGCATACCCTCATCGACCGATGCAATGTCATCGTCACCGAGCGTCGGCCAGGTGAGCATCTACTTTCTGAGTTCATGTGCGACCTCTCCTGATGATGGTAGCCGATTTCCAGTCCAAAAGCGTGGAGCAAGACCTCAATCGACTGCTTGACGAATCGCATGCGGGTTCGGCTCTCCGTGCGTCTTTCTTGAGATTGTGGCACAGCTAGTACTGGACTTTCAGCTGATACCCACTTAGCCGAATTTGAGCTCAAGCAGGCGATGTCAGCCTTGTCCGCCCTCCTGATCTACCTATCTCTCCTCTCCGACCCGTCACTCTTGGGCCAGTTCAAGATCTACCGCCACGATTTGTCTCAGTACATGAAACTGGACGCTTCGGCCGTTAAGGCTTTGAACCTCATGCCCTCACCTACCGAGCTCGGAGGGAACAAGAACATGAGTCTGTACGGCTTGTTGAATCGGTGCAAGACGGCACAGGGTCAGCGACTACTGGCGCGATGGCTTAAACAGCCTCTGGTCAATCTTCACGAGATTTGTGAGTTGACCTCTTCCGCATCTCGCCAATCAAGCTGACCAGCGGAAGCGCAGCGACAAGGCATAGTGGAGGCTTTCTATGATGATACAGTCACCCGTCGAAAGATCCAGGCAAGCTTCTTCCGCGCACAGATCATGAGTTACAGATGCTGATCCTGCAGGACGATCTGCTCAAGCGAATGCCAGACTTTCACCGATTATCCAAGAAGTTTCACCGTCGTACTGCCAATCTGGACGATGTGGTCCGAGTCTATCAAGCCGTACAGCTGGTTCGTCACCTCCATTCAGCGCCTTTTGCCGTCTACGATACTGACTTTAAAACCAGCTACCAGATCTAGCGAAAGAGCTGGAAGGCATCAATACGCCATCTTACGCCAATAAGCGGCTGATCGAGACTATCTTCCTGAAAGATCTTGCTGTGAGTCTACTTTATCCATGCATGTTCTTGAGAAGTCTCTGCTCGGACGCTGACGCCGCAGGAAAACATTTCTCGCCTGGACCCTTACACGCAGCTCGTCGAAGACACGATCGAGCTTGACGATATCCATCATGGCCATACCGTGCTGAAACCCACACTATTCAACGACCTGGAAACGATTCAATCGGAGCTCGTCTCGGTCCGCGATCAGCTAGACGACGAGCATGATCGTGTAGCTCGTGATCTAGGAGTTGAGAAGGACAAGAAACTCCATCTGGAAAGACATCAAGTGTACAACTATTCTTTCCGCATAACCAAGGCGGTAAGTTCCATTCTCCTTTGGCTCGGTCATGGGATATAGGCTGACATTTGGCAACAGGAGGCTGGGGCTACTCGAGGGAAACAGGGGTACATCGACTTGACTACCCAAAAGTCCGGATCTATCTTTACGACTCGTACCCTACGCGATTTGAGTGACAAGTATGTGGAATTGCAGGAGAGGTACGACAAGATCCAAACAAACCTCGTCAAGGAGGTAGTCTCTATTGCGGGTGAGTCCATCCTCGTCACTCGCGTCAAGTTCAAGCCTGACTCCGTTTAGCAACTTACTGCCCACTCTTTGAACTTTTGGACAACCTCATCGCGTCCATCGACGTTACTGTCAGTTTCGCACACGTCGCATCCGCCTCGTCGGAAGGCTATATCAAACCGAAGCTGTTTGAGAAGGGTACGTCACTCTCGCGATCCACTTAGGACCAGATAACTGATGAGATCAGGAACTGGCGATATAATCGTCAAGGCCGCCCGGCACCCATGTCTCGAGGTTCAGGACGACATCATCTTCATGCCAAACGACCACGAGATGAAGAAGGGTGAGTGACTGCGAACGGGAAAATGATTATACGATGATCATGGCTGACTGAGTGACTAGGGGCGAGCGAATTCATTATGCTCACTGGACCAAACATGGGAGGTAAATCGACCTACATCCGCCAAATCGGAGCAATCGCCTTGATGGCCCAAGTGGGATGCTTTGTGCCCGCCCAAGAAGCGCAATTACCCATTTTCGACTGTATCTTGGCCAGAGTCGGAGCTGGGGATAGTCAACTCAAGGGCGTTTCGACCTTTATGGCCGAGATGCTCGAGACTGCCAATATCCTCAAGGTGGGTGGAGCCTATATTCAGGAGCTATGGTGGCCGCTGACGGTGGTACAGTCTGCGACGAAGGATAGCCTGATTATCATTGATGAGCTCGGTCGAGGCACGTCGACATACGACGGGTTCGGCCTAGCATGGGCAATAAGCGAGTAAGCCTAGCCATCATACCGGCTTTGTCAGAAGTACGGCGACTGATCGGACCAGACACATCGCATCCCAGATCCGCTGTTTCTGCCTCTTCGCAACGCACTTTCACGAACTCACTATCCTCGACCAAGACCTCCCACACGTCAACAACCTCCACGTCCGAGCTGAAGTCACGCCTCGCACACGTCCGACCAACGGCGATGTGAACATGGACCAGAAAGACAACGACATTACCCTCTTGTATCAAGTCCAATCGGGCGTGTGTGATCAAAGTTTCGGTATACATGTTGCTGAATTGGCCAACTTCCCAGAAAAAGTAGTTCAGCTCGCCAAGCGTAAAGCGGAGGAACTGGAGGATTTCGGGGGTAAGTCCTGTCTCACGCAGACTCGAGAGGTGTAAGTGCTGAGAACGTCTCACAGACGCGCCGGAGGAGCATCTAAGCAAGTACACGAAAGAAGAGACGGACGAAGGAACAGAACTCGTCCGACAGTTTTTGGAAACTTGGAAATCCCGTGTCGAAGCGTCCGAATCGCCAATGGACGAAAGTCGACAAGTGGAAGAACTGCGTACTGTCGCGAGAGAGTACGGGGAAAGGTTGGAGGGGAATAAATGGGTAGCGGGGCTTATGGCTGATTTGTGAATGTAGATGTAGGTAGCATGGTGTATCGATCCATAGAGTATCGACCGATGAGACGCATGTTGGAGAAAGGTCATGACAGACTGCCCTGATACCCTTCTATTCCGAGATTCCCTCCCTACGCCGTGCTCCCCCCGCCACACCCCACCCCCCAAAAAGCAGACAGAACCACAGCACCTGACAGGATTCCCGGATCGTCCCCGACTCCGGTACTAACTGGGCGGCATCTAGCTTAGCTTCGCAGATCGGACGGGATGCGGCGTTTTCTAGATCCTATGGCCGTGGATGGGAATAGGGGTAGTATTGCGGGTTCTCTCAGGGGACAGGAGTACATGCATTCTCTATATGATGGAATGAGGCGCGTTTGGATTGGGCGATATCAGCGTGCAGTAGGTAAGCTGCATCTGTCCTTGGTGAACGAAGGCCTCGAATAGATCTTGACGGCATACACGATGCACATCGTATTTCCTGCATACCGATCCACATGACTGGCCTAGCTGTACCGCGACCCAACCACTCTCACGGTGCAGAAACACAAGACACGAGACGCGATGTTTGAGAATCAGTCTAAATTGAACAGTTGATCACCGTCTACACTCCATTCTTGGAATTGCCTTCCCCTCGAGATCCCCATTCATGCCCCTTAGACCCAGGTAGAGTAGATCATAACAACGGTTAACGGTACTGCGTATGCTTGACATCGACTGCGTAGTGACAGCACAGCCCCTGGATTTACTCTACCTGTCAGTGTGAAAAGAAAGGAGAGCCTTGACGCGTCTCGCCATTCGATTTATTTTTAGACATCGAGGTACCCTAGAGTGAGATCTATTTCTGAATACACCGTAAGTATGGGATTTCACCCTTAGACTCCAACGGTTTTACTCTCGTTACAGTCACGTCTCACTCAACTTGTCCACCAACTAACTACATAGCATTCATAGCATTGCTTGCCACTTCTTTTACCTTTCTTTACTTTTACACTCACTCTTCTCTTCCTTTTCGTCTCTTATCCTACATTTCAATCCACAGATCATCATGTTGAACCTCCTCATCTCTGCTTTCCTCGCTGCTTCACCTGTACGTCCCCCTGGCACCCTTCTCAATCGCGCTCGGACCACCCGCTGACTATCCACCCCAGGCCGCCGCGCAGGTCACAGCGACCGGTACTATGGGTGTGACAAACCCTCCCCAAGCTACAGCTGGAACACCGATTAACCAAACGTCCGATGCTAGGTTACTGTCTGTCAACTCGATCGATGATTTGTACGTCCCCCCAGATCCGTTCCGCAGTTCGATGGTTGACTCGTGAAGCTGTATCTTTGCTCCTCCTGAGCCTAACTCGGTGATCGGAAACACTGAACAGATCGAGGTCGCTTGGTGTGTCCGTGAGTCCAGCTCTCTCACATCGTTCGCCCCGTTTCACCGGCTGACACGCTATAGAACCCCGAAACAACGCCCGTGTCATTCCCGATGGTGTCCTCCAGGCCGTCCACTTTGTCAAGACCCCCCTTTACGTCCAAGTCCAGGGGTAAGTTGTCGTGTCCGAGTCAAGAATCCTCTGGGGCTGCGACTGACGGCCGATTGTAGTTGGGGAGACTTCTCCAAGATCAACATCGCCGCCGATGATATGGGTGGAGAGCTCGACCCGCACGGTGCGACCGGTGATGGAAACCCTATTGGCGGTAACGTCACTTCGAACATCACCGGCGAGGACGTCCACTACGAGGAGTGGATGAAGTGAGTCACCGTTCCACAGGACAGGTGGAAAGGAAGCTTCGCTGACGCCCGATCCAGCTACATGGCGGTCAACCAATTCTGTATCCGAGTCTGCACGGCCGAGAACAGCACTTACTCTGCCGCTCTCGAGTGTCAGCACACTCTTGACGAGATGGGATGTCAATGGGTCATGCCCGGAGAGTGAGTAGCGTCACCGTCTCAACAGCTTGCAGAAGGCAAATTGACCGACCTCGCAGCTACACCAACGGCTCGTTCACCAGCTGTGAGGCTGACGCCGCTTACCCTCCCGGACTCTACCCGCAGTCGAACGGATCCACCTCTACCTTCGCTCAGCGATACACCGGCACTTACACCGGTGACGGCGGATCCATCGGTACTTTCACTGTCGGTCAGACTGTCACTCCCCAGACCCCCTTCTCTACCCCCGCTTCGTCCATGTGCACCACCTACTCTTCGGTCGGTAATGGTATCCCACTCGAATCGCTCGGTGTTTCCGGATCGATCCCTACCGTCTCTGGAATGTCGGGATCCAACGCTCCTTCCGCTAGCGCTACCGGCAGTTCGGGTTCCGGCTCAGGATCAGGGTCATCCGCTTCTCGATCCGGTTCTGGCTCTGCATCGGGCTCGGGCGCCCAGTCGGCCGGCGCTTCTGGCGCCTCATCCTCTTCAGCCCCCAACGGCGCTATCAAAATCGTTGGAGGCAGTGCCGGGTCCGCCATTGCCGTCGCTGTCGCTCTCGTCGCTGGTGTTGGTGCCGTCATGATCTAAGTGATCAGTAGCCTCTTGACGTATAACGAACACGATATACGACGTTTTCTCTGTGTCCATACTCAACATCATACTTTTCGTCTTTACGTAGCCTCACACTCATTTTCTTCCATACACCTTAACGATCATGTCGCATGCACGGACGTTTCGTCATGAGAGGGCAATGCCGCTTGAAATGAGTCTGTCAACAGCGATTGCGATGAACGCAACAAAGGCCAGACTGTTCTGGACTGAAGTGCGACTGCGGCCACGTGGACGGCCGCGGTGAGCAGAAGTTCTTAGGCTGGACGCCCAACGACGGTTTTGACGTGCATGGCCCTCCCAACTGACCAGCATGCCGAGCACTGCTTCGTCCAAAGCGAACGCCTCTCGAGAGACGCCGACAGGCGAGAGACAAGCAACGACTGCTACTCTCATCCTCCACCCTCCAAAAACAGCCCGCACACGACCACCCCACGCATCACAATGTACACGAATGCATCCTCGCACCGTAAACCAAGTGTATCAGATCCATCTCCAATATTCAAACCTAATACTCAGGAGTCTAGGCCTTGAGGGCGAACCTCCTCTGAGGGAAGTGAATCTGCTTCTTGTGCTGCCTCTCGGTAATGGCCTTTTGCTCCTTGGTCGTCAATCGACGTCGGATAGCTCGGGTCTTCTTGTGTCGGAGGTCAAGGGGGAGGTCTAGAGTCGTGCGTCAGCGCGTCGATCATTCATCTCTGCCGCAGGCAGAGGTCGCTCTTCGGTTTAGGCGAAAGCCTTCACTCACACTTGGACTTCTTGTAGAAGTCACGGAGGTTCTGCCTCTGCTTCTGGTTGATGACGGTCAAAACTCGGGCGATGGACTTTCGGACAGTATTGCTAGAGGGTCAGCATTGCGACGATTTGTAGAGTCGGGGGCGGTATGGGTGCGATGTTGGTCCAGGTCCAAGTCCCAAGTCCGGATCTCCTTCCCCTCCATACGGCTTTCCAATCTCGGCCACGTCCAACGACAGCATCCCTCTTTCCCCGTCCCCAACACCAACCGGCTCCTTCCAGTAACGGACGTCCCATCCTACATCCCCTCCTGACCGACCTGGACCTGGACCCATCGAACACAGCACCACCCCTGCCCGAAAGAACCCACATCTTGGTCAACTTGCTGGCGGATCCACCGGCGATCTTCTGGACCCTCAAGCTGGCAAGCTCAGTCTTGAGCTCGTTGAGCTGAGTCATCAAGTCTTGCTTGTTCCTACGAGTTTATATCAGCATTCCTCCCCTTGCCTTTCCTAGTTCTCAATCCCGTTCGACGCACTTGGACTGGAGCTCGAAAGCCCTGATTTTGGAGGACGAAGACGACATCGTTCTGGGTGGTGTAAGCGATGTCGAGGCTAGTCGATTGAAGGAGAGGGGGTGGACGTACGGACTGTTGTCTTGATGGATGAAGGTAAGATGATCAGTCAATTTGCTGTTTTCCTCAACACCCAGCGAGCGAGCAGCGCCCAGCGAGGGGAAACCGACGGTGAGCGGAAAAATGATTTAATAGAAAACGCCGAAAAGTTTGGTTAGTTTGGTGGCACTTTTGCTACTTCCCCTTTCTGATAATGACGTGTTATCCCCTCCGGATTGAGCCTTATCACTCGTCCTCGCCGCCTCCACTTGGGCTCGTCGCTGACGACAGCTCAGCTCCAATGCGAATCGTGTTTGGGACCAACTTTCAACGCCTTACTTTGGACAGTCGCGTGTGATCGATACAGTCAGGCAAGATGGTCAAGATCAACTTCAAGACCGTACAAAACAAGGTCAGCTGTCCCCCTTCACCGAGTGGTCTCGCCGAGTTGAGCTGACTCTGTTAGTTGTTCTCTGTCGAGGCCGAGGACACCGAGACTGTAAGCTGCCACCATGTCTCTTCGATCGAGTCTGAGGCCGATTGATCAGATCGGAGATGTCAAGAAGAGGATTCAGGAATCTCAGTCTTTCCCAGCTGAGAACCAGAAACTCATCTATTCGGGTTAGCGCTCTTGTTTCAGCTTCCTTCATCGAGAGCTGACAGATACCAGGCAAGATCCTGAACGACACGGCTACGGTCGGATCGCTCAATATCAAAGAGAAGGATTTCCTCGTCGTCATGGTGTCAAAGGTCAGCTGACTTGAGCCTTCCGATGCGAAAGTGCAAGCTGACAAGTTCAGCCGAAAGCTCAACCTGCCCCCGCCCCTGCTCCAGCTCCAGCAGCATCCACATCAACTCCTGCCCCCGCTCCCGCCGCCGCTGCGGAAGCTCCATCGCAACCTGAAGCATCAGCACCCGCCGCCCCAGCTGCGGCTCCGTCCGAGACTGCTACTTCCGAGCCCGCTCAATCTGATTTCGGAGGAGGATCATTCAGTCAGTCCATCCCCAGTGACACTGGGAGTACCAGGCTGATGAGGTGTTAGTCTCTGGCCCGGCCCTTCAATCGGCCATTTCGTCCATGACTGAAATGGGATTCGAGCGGGATCAAGTCATGCGCGCGATGAAGGCCAGCTTTAACAACCCAGATCGAGCCGTCGAGTACTTGATGAGCGTGAGTTCCGCTTTTCGGCTCGGTGTACAGGCGAGATACTGACTGGGGTAGGGAAACATCCCGGAAGTCGAGAGTTCGCGTTCTGCCCCTCCACCTGCAGCTGCTGCTCCCGTATGTCATGCCCATTTCGCAAATTTAGTCCATGGCTCACGGCTGTAGACACCGGCCGCTGCACCCGCCACTCCTGCTGCTCAGCCCGCACCGGCTCAGCCTACACCTGCGCCATCAGGAGGAGACGCGTCATCCGAGAACCTGTTTGCCGTGAGTCCTCGCCATCGTCAAGCAGTAGAAATGGACTAATGAGATGTAGGCCGCCGAAGCAGCTAGTAAGCTCTTCTGGCTGTACCTTTCCGGTGATTCAGAGCTGACCCGCAGTGAACCGCGATCGAGGAATGCCGGCCGGTGGAGCTGGAGGTCTGCCAGGCGCGGGTGCCGGTGCTGGACTTGGTGGAGCCGCTGGCGCGTTGGCCAACTCGCCACAACTCCAGCAGATCCGACAGGTCAGTCAGGCTCAACGCACCCCTATCATGGGCGTTAAAGTGACAGCTGACCGTCTTTTTAGATGGTCCAACAGAACCCAGCACTTATCCAGCCAATGCTCCAACAGCTCGCCACTGCCAACCCCCAACTCGCTCAGCTCATCGCTCAAAACCCTCAAGCACTGTACGAACTCCTAGGTGCCGCACCTGAAGGAGAAGGGGAAGGGGATGAAGAGGATTTCCTAGGTCCTCAGGTCATGCAGGTCAACTTGACCGAGGAAGAAGCAGCCGCCGTCGAGAGGGTAAGTCCTTGCGTCCCTCTTCTTACAGATAGGGGCCTCTTGGCTGATCCACGGTTATAGCTCGAGGGACTAGGCTTTGATAGGCAGATGGTTCTACAGGCTTACATGCTCTGTGACAAGAACGAAGAGCTGGCTGCCAATTTCCTGTTTGAGAGTGGGGAGGAGGATCAATGATCGCAGGATCGAGTCTCCAGGATCGAGTAGTATCGATGCAGGAGAGTCTGGCAATATCAGGAATGGTGGAATCTTAACGACTAGAGTATCCCGGTGATGTACTTATGAGAAGAATGTCATCCACAAGGGTGTTATCCAATGCGTGGAGAAGGGCCCTGCACAAATCATTTAGGCTCCAGTCCCGACATGCCCATTTATCAATCTGTCGTTTCACGGCTGGATTTATGCTACGCACATACATCTTCATCTCGTTACTAGCGTACAGTTCTCACTTATAATACAATCTTCTGATGGACAATGATCAAAGTCTGGGGAGTGTTCTTGGCGGGTCTGGGATTGCGATAATAGCGATGATGTCGTCGAAATCACTTTCGGGAAAACCGACACGAGCTCGCACGACTGGTGCCTGCACAGTTACAGCACGCCTCGTCGTGAAGCAGTGTGTCGACAGCGTTGCACGTGCACGCGTCGTCGGCGTCAGTCGAGCAGTTGGTGCAAGTGGCAGCGGGTTTGTTCTTCGAATTGAACCTCGAACGAGGCTTTTTGGGTCGAGGAGGAGGCTTTTGGGGTCGAGGAGGCTTTGGAGGTGGAGAGGGTCTGGCCTTGAAGGAGTGCCGATTGCTTGGTGGATCAAAGGGTGGCAGCGGCGTCCCTGAGAAGCTCCCTGAAGGGGCTGAAGTAGGAGTAGAATTCCCGGAAGGCGGAGGAGCGCTTGGTGTGTAGAGTCTGTGCGTCCACTCTGCTCCCGTTTGGCTGCCGCTGGGCGGAATTTCTTGTGAACTCGGTACGGTGTTTGAGTATTGTCGATCGGGCCTGTGATCGGAAGCTCGACTGTATGCCTGAGTCGGGGGTTGCCCCGGCGTCCGAGGAGACAGACCACTGGACTGAGCATAGCCGTAGGTAGTTGGCGGAACGATCATGGGTCTCTGACGGGCCCGAGGGTCGACTGAGCCAAGAGTCGGAGCGGTCGGGGTCGGTGCGGCTGAGGTCGTCGCACCTGGAAGAGAGCGTTGCGATGGGGTTTGCAACAACGAGCCGAGGGGTGGCAGCGAACTGGGCATGACCGATCTCTGGTACTGCGCGGGACTGATTAAAGGTCCAGACGCCTGCACCCAAGCGTATGGGTAGCGAGCCGTTGATTGTGGGACAGGAAGAGTGCGTGAAGCAGTCGTTGGTGGACGAACGCTGCCGACGCCCTCACTTGTTGGGGGGTTGGAGGCTGCAGTGTAGGTTCTGGCTGGATATCGGCCGAGTGGGTACCCGGGAGGCAACTGGTTGTCTCGAGACTGTGACATGATAGAGTCTTCGATCTTGGGCGTGTGGAGCGCAGAACGAGCAGGGACTGAGACCGGTCAGACGCCAAACACCCCGCCTAGACAAGCTCACCTGGGCTTGCACGAGTCAAAGGGACAGACTTTGAGATGAGGATAAAGTCAGTACGGTGTACTGTTGGAAGCTGCAGCTTGGGTGGCGAGCGAATTGCAAGTCAGGTCGCCCCGGGCCTCAAAGCAATATATATATACTTATACACAGTCGAGCGGGGCATGAATCGCGAAAACCGACAGGAGGTACTGGGCCAAAGGACTGTGAGTCTGTGACGCCGATCGCCAGCTTAAGCGAAGCCGCCCTTTGTTGCTTAGTCGATCGAAACGCATTTGAAGGCGACATTGCAAGGGAAGCAACCCCGCCAAAAATGCCATGACGCAGAACCTCGGGTCGTGCACGCCTCTTCAAACGGACAGTTCCCTTGTCCATCCGTCTGAGCGAGCGAGCGAGCCTTCAAGAAGAAGGCAAGCTTTGCCGAGCTTCTACCCGAGCGAGACTGAAGACGAGACTCCGCCAGCTCAGCCTGCCTGGAAAAGGAGAGAAGGATAATTTTTCGAGAGCAAGCTCTAGCATTGTGGCGTCAGGCAAGAGTGGCAAATATGTATGGCATTTCGCACAGAACATGTGGACGTTTCAGCAAGCGACTTGCTGACGCCTACGTACAACGCACTCACAAAACGCATCTGAGAATGATCGCCTCGCCTTTCCGAAGGTTGCTGAACTAAATGACCCAGCAAGCTCGCAGACACGAGCGTAACATGCAGGGCTTGACGATTGGTCTCCTCACTGACGGCGGAGAGCAGACTTCGCCACCGTAATGAGCAGTGAGTGCGTAAAACAAGAACACGTCTCGTACGACCTGGTCCAACTGACTTGTGAGAGACTGGCGAGTCGAGTAGAAGCGGACAGTGTCACAAATCGGAGATCGCCATCAATGCCACTGATTGCCCATCAACGATGCGTTCATTTTGTGTACAGTACAAGGGGTATGAAGACGAACATGAGAATGAAAGTGAATATGAATGTGACAATGAGCTGAAACGGAATATCATATATATGGAGTCGTCAGAGTGTTGATTGGAGGAATAGTGGAGGACCCATGTCAACAGTGAAGATTGCCTTTCAGTGCCAAAAGTACAGATTGCTCTTGGCCGTGCGCCTCCTCCTCCTCTCCTCCCCCCTTTTCTCTTCCTCAACCCCCTGCGGAGGGATAGATGCCGTTGTGATTTGTGACACATGGCGTTATCAATCAAAGACACCTTTTCCACCATAAATGTCGCCCTGTCGCGAACGCGAGTTGCCCAGGTTTTGGATGCGACCGTAACGGTGGCTTGCTGAGGAGATCGGGCCATCGTAACCAGGAGCGAAAGTGTTACCCTGATGCGATATCGCGCCTGGGCCATTGGTGATATCTTGGACAATGTGTGGGCTCGTAAAATCAGATGCAGGGCGACCATACCCGGAACTCTGGGTGGCCTGTCTCGGATCGGTCGATGCGGGATTGCCGTAGCTCTGGCCAGTCGATTGGGGACGCGTGGTAGATGAGGAGCTGGTCGGGCCCCCGTGTTGATGCGCCGTTCCAGCCGTCTGCTCGCCTCTCGTGCCGATGTCGCTCTGGTGGTAAGGCGAAAAGGTGCGATTGCTGGACGGCGAACTTGCATTGGAGCCTTGGGTGAACGACGTGTCGCTGTACGGATTCGGAGGTTGAAGGTTGCCTTGACCTTGCGGTGTGTTCGAAGCATTTTGATATTTCTTCTTGTAACCGTCCGGGTCCAGCACTTTCATCCTCTTCTTCCTGTAATCCTCCAATTCTTCCGCTGAATCCTCTGACTCGTCTGCCAAGGTCTTCAACACCTCCGGGTCCAATCCCTCCACAAACTGCTCGACAAGTGCCTCCAAGCTTGTCGGTTTTTGGCTGCTTGCTCCCGGCTGCATTGGCGGTGCCCCAGCCTCCCGGTGACCACCTCCTCCCGATGGTGTCATGCCATCCCTGGATACCCCCCTGTCATGGCCATACTCAGACCATTTGCCAACAGTAGCCGTGACAGCCGATCCGCCCCCCTCCGGCGTCCATACCCACTTCTCGCCATAGCTGGCCTCTGACCAACCGGGGTTGCGGGGTTTGTTCTGTAAAGCAACGTCGCTCACGTTCTCCCCATCGACCTTGACTTCGGTCTTACCACTCCGGAACTTGCCGGTCTCCATACACTGGCCTTTGTCCCAGCATCGCTCGAAGGTAAGGGTCCCGCGGGTGCCGTAGTATCCGTGGGGGATATGGGTGAAGATTGGCGCGCGCTCTTCAGGGGCCGGAGTAGATCCACCGGGGTCGGTGACGGACTGAGCGTCATCTTCGACTGGCCTGCTTGCCGAAGACGTTGCGGATCCAGTGATGGGCCTATGATCGTCAATTGCGGGAGTGCACCAATACCGAAAGGTTCGCAAGCGGTCACTCACTGTTGACGCTTCCTTATTGTCATGGTGCTGCTGCAATCGAATGAACGGAAAGGAACTGTGTTGGAGGAAAGAATGGGGCAATGGTGATTGAGCAGATGGGAGTGATATTGGAAGTTGAGTTGGGAACGTCGCGAATCCAAGGGGGTATTTATATATCTAGCTGACTTTCTGTCGTCGGCTTTGCCGACATGTTGCGCAGTCAATCAATGGAGGCCATGTCGTCTCGCCATCGCTGTCCTTTCAGCTTATTCTCACATATTCTCAAACCAGTATCGCTCTTCCTTTTAGCCACATCCCCGAGGTGAGGCGTCGTTGGAGCACAGATGAAAAGAAGACAAACAGGCCTCCGTCGCAGACTTGAGCGAAAAGGAATGGACTTGAATGGCTTGACGTTGCGGCGCCTCCTACGGGGGAAAAGCCAATGGGGCGGCGATGTGAATTTGGCGTCGAGGGGTGTTATCAGTGGAGCGCTGATGAAAAGATCGACCTGGCGCAAGTGGCGCAGGTGTCGCAGAGAGGCGCGCCTGAATGGATGTGTAGCGACCTCGCTTACGCCAAGTCCGGTGTCAAGGGAGCTTCGTGGGAAAAGTCGCAGACATGTTCCGGCCATCGGCGCAAGATCAAACTCCACTCAGCTTCCTTTCAACGTGTGGTGCGAGTGCGCAGTCGATGAATGGACATCGTGGGAACGTTTCCCACGTTCGAGTCGGAAGGAGAGACCCCGCCGCGGCCTTTCTGTCCGGAAGAGACTGCCGCCACGATGAGACAAGTCGACGGTGACCGCTGTCGCTTCAATACGACCTCGACATCACTTGTGCTGTCAAGGTAGCCCATGACTGCAGTGTATTGAGCACGGTCGAATCGTTCATCTTCTCTGGCGCGAACGGGAAAGCGCCATTGGCGGATGAACGAGTGGCTGGCTTCGTGACGAGCGATTGAAGGGGTGGAACATCGGGCGACATCTGTATGTGAGCCCATAGATGGGACAAGATCGTGCATTAGGCATGAGTAAGTACAACATGGTGTTCGACATGGAAAGCAATGAAGATCTCAATCGTTGAAAGCGCCGGCCAGTAACCGGTCAAATTCGTCACCACTCATACCCATACCCTCCTGTGCCTCATCGCCATCACCAAAGTTGAAGTCATCCAGATCGATGGCCGTGAAGTCGTTATTCTCGCTCGCCGGCGCCGGTTGAGGAGCTTGTTCCTCCTGCTTCGGTTGGGCAGTAGTCGCATTATTGTCGATGACAGGTACCTGCGTCTCTGCTGCAGCGCCTTCGACTTTGACAGGCGCTTCTGGCGGAACATCCGGTTTGAGATCCGAATCGACCGTTGTCGTAGTATTGAACAGTCCGGCCATTTCGCCCAGGTTGCCCATATCGAGATTACTGCTGAAATCGAAATTGGTGAAGTCTTGACCGTCCGTGTCGCCGAGTGAAGCGATCAAAGCATTGATGTCGTCGTCGCCCATTCCTGCAGATGTTTGATCAGGTATCGCCCCGGAGTCAGGAGCTTGGCCGTCTTGAGCAGCGAAAGCGCCGAGCTGAGCGAGGATCTGGTCCGTGTCGTCGTTGTTGACGTCCGTGTTCTCGGACGACACAGCATTCTGCGTCGGGATCTCCTGCGTGTTGACAGGCTGTTGTTGATTCTGAGCCTGATCCGGAGCTGTCGGTGGTTGAGCATTGATATTGCCCATCAATCCTTCCAGCGTAAAGTCCTGCGAACCCTGCTGGAGCATAGCGGCAAACTCGCTCATGCCGTTCGGACCTCCAAGATTCATGCCTTGTAGATCGAACATCCCATTATTGTTGTCGTTGCCGACTTGATTCGAATTTTGAAGCATGTCGAAAGAGAAAGGTTTCGTGTCGGCCGTCGCCGATGCCGTTTGCGTGCCGGACTGTTGCTCGACATTGCCTGATGCGGGATGATCGAAAGACAGCATCGTAGCTGCCGAGAGAGGTATTGGCGATGCGAGTGGTAAATTGGAAGTTCCTATGACCGGGACAGACAATGAAGCATTCGGTGGTGGGATGGGTATGGCGAATTGGCGCGATGATGGTGTAGTAGCTTGTTGAGCGGATTCATCCTGCAACAGTCAGTTACGTGTCCACGCCGCTCTCACTCGACCCCCGAAAAGCACTGACTATGTAGGCCTGCACTTGCCGGCGGGAAGCTTCGTATGACCCCCAAGCGATATTGATCCGACGACGCAGATGAACCGGTAGCTTCTGAGCATCTTTCCCTCTAATGGCGATCAGATGGATCTCGGCTTACAAGTAAGATAGCTACTCACAGTCGGATAGCAAACGCTTGATACTGCAAGATGATCGTAGCAGCCTTGACGACAGCCTGAAGAAGCGGTCAGCGTCGACTTCACCTTTCACCTCGCCGGCAGTAGGATATACCTTGTATAGCCGTTCCAGCTCCTCTAGCTTCTCCACCATCCATCGCCCACCCTTGCCAAGATCTTTGACACCGTTACTATCATCCCCATTCAGCCGAGCCTTCTTGAACGACTGGTCTGGCGATATCGCGTTCGACAAATCCTGCGGAGTTGAACCATCGGTTTGAGGTCGTTTGAGCGAAGTTGACTTTTGGGGCGAAGGCGCCACGGTGGTCGCTGACATGGGGTCACTCTGATGGACACTCGTCAAGACACGTCGCTTCGTCTCTCTTGCTGGACTAAATGGGCTCTCGAGCTGACTGTTACTTTGGCTTGTCGTCAACTCTGCAGTCTCATCTCGTGCTGCCCGTTGTCAACAGCGGCTACGGCCATCTCCGGCCAAGACATTGTGACGTGGACTTCCTTCGAGAGAGACAGCCATCTGATAACCGCGTCCTCCAATAGCATGACGTAACATGTTCTAAACCGGCACGGCTCGCGATTCCATTCTGTTCCGACCCAGACTTCATCCCGCTCTCAACACTTATCAGCTATCTGACAGCGACACGCACAGCCACTTCAGCAACAATGGTCATGAACGCCCTCCGAACAGTCCAGCCCGCACGACTTGTCTCCATGCGAGCGCCCGTGGTGAGTCTCCGTCCTTCTGTTATCCTCAGAGTGACCTGTCTTCGGAAGAGCCAACTGGTCTCTTTGAGGGGCGAGAGTACGATATCCAGCTCGGTCTCGTAGCCATGGACAGGCGCATGCCTGGAAGCAGTATGCACTTTGGCCGCGTCCGCTCGAGCTGGACTTCGACCCGAGGCCAATTCGCAGCTGCTGCTTGCCTCATTCACTTCGGTGCCGGGCCATGACTGGCACAGACAGACTTGAATCAGTGCTGACCTGTCGCAGTCTCTCGTCACGCGACACTACTCTCCCGACGTCCGACCAGAGGGTGCTACCGGCTCTTCCAAAGGCTTCTCGTGAGTACTTTCATGAGCCTTCGCATACCCTTCATTTCCCACTTCAAACGGTATATGCGATGTCTTTACCTTACCCTTCTTCATCATCCCCACTATCGCCTGTCGGCCTTGCGTGACCTACACTGACCCTATCAGCCAACGAGAGCAGGCCGAGGAGGGTCAGTACATCAGGAAGAGGGAGCTTGAGCAGTTGAAGAAGGCTCAGGAGAAGCTCAAGCAGGCTCAGGCCGAGGTTGTGAGTGTTCAGACCATATCCCAGAGAGCAATACAAGACATGTCGCTGAAGTCTATCAGGACGCCCAGCAGAAGAAGGTTGACGCTTCCAAGGACTAATCGAGCCATTCACACACAAGGCTATCGGTCAATCGTTTGCCGTCGGATGAGGGATTGGGACGAAAAATGAACATATGCATAAATGTCTTTCTGAGCCGCCGGTCAGCGTCTGTGTAGCGAGCGACCAGACCCACCAGTCTGGCGATGCAATGAACTGTATATTCTGAGCGATACATATGGTGAATGCGGCTCTTGGCGGTGGCGGTGACGCAGCTTGTGACGCTGTTGAATTTCCCCTGATTTCCGCTGTCTGTCCGTTCCCGGTACCTTGCCGGTTGTAGACATCTCAATCAACTTTCCGACTTGGAAGGGTGTTTCAATTACCTCTCTATCCACATATACAGCGCATTGCATCAACCAGCGGCTTCCCGTCCCCAAAGCCGCCAAACCAAGAGGGAGTGCTGTCAATGCATCCGACCGCCGAAACACCGCTTGGAGCAATATTAGCCGGAGGATCCCGCAAAGTGGAGTAGACACCGGATAGACGAGGAGATGGAGCCGCGGGGAGGAGTGGGCGAGTTCAGCGGGGCTAGAGTAGGAGTAAGCTCTCTCTTCTGAGCATCGAGCTCGCAGCTGACAAGAGTACAGTCGACGCCTAGTCAGTGGAACTACCCAAGGGGTGAGAAAGCAGTGACTGACCTCGTAGCACCCGCACCCAAAGCCAAGCGGAAAAAGGCTCGCCCATCTACACTTCCATCAGGCTCACAACCACTCCCTGCCCGTCCCATCCCTCAACCATACCTCGCTCGAGCACCGAAACCAATCTCTTCATACTCGTCAACCAGCCTTGACCATCAACTCCCAGCTTCTTCAAACTTGGTATTGCCATCGTCGTACCGCCGTCCTCCAGTCAATGGAGATGCCGGTCCGTCCACTGCGAGAAACAGGGAGAGGGAGAGGTTCGCCAACGGATTAATGGCTCCGCCTGCCATTCGTGCAGGGGCGAATAGTAGGAATCGACCTGTTTCGCCCAATGCCGCGGCAGCAGCCCCGACTGGCGGGAATGGGAGAAGGAGACAGGCCGATAGGGCCGTAAGGGGCTTGGGCGCTGGGAATCCCAGCATGACCTCACTTGGTCATTTGGGAAGGATCCTCGAGGCCGACCCGACCGTGGCGCCAGTAGCGGAAGAAGGGGAGGCGCCCGGCACTCAATTGGCCAATCCTCCCAGTTCCAGAAGGCGGAGGAGAATAGTCAGGGGAGACGAGAGTCCAGGAGTAGCAAGGAGGTTGACGGTCAGTTCGAGGGAGGAAGGACGTGCGTTGGGTCTGGCAAGAGGCGCATCGATGCGACGCCTGAACGTGTGGGATGGCGCGTCTCTACTTCCCCTTCCTTTCCCTTATATAACACGAGACTGACCGTTTTGTAGACCTACCCGAGAACACGGACGCTCCACCGCCCTTTCCTTTTCCAACAACCTCAACCGCCCGCTTACCGCCGACTTTCCAATCTACCGAACCATCCCTTCCTCCCATCCCATCATCCCCTCCACCGACGTTTGAACAAGCCACAGGTCTTGCCCCTCTTGCCCCACCGCTACTCACCCTCGACGAGAGGGAAGGCGAAGTGGAGACTGTCCGACCTTCGTCCCGCGCTTCGACACGCTACATGTCCGCTCCGTCCTCGCCTGTGCTGACGGCGGTCGAATCAGTAGAGGATGGAGGGGAGATGTCAGAGGATGAGCGGAGTGATAGGAGGATGTGGAACGCGGATTTGCTGGCTGGATATACGCTGGAAGAAAGGGTCCAGAGGGAGATGAACCGGAAACAGGCTCGGGATGGGGCTACTGAGCGAGACAGACCAGCCGAGCCACCTACGGGCACTGGCGAGCCAGCAGATCGACCAGCTGCAGACGCGGAACTGGCTTCAGCATCGGCAGCGACCGTCACTGAGATAGCCACTACCGAACCGCTCGATCGTGTACAAACGCCTATCGCGGAGGAGGTTGATGTACCTAGCGAAAACGGAGGGAACGAGCAGTCTCGATCGTCGCCACCGCCGCAAGAGGGAGACGACGACAATCAGGTCGAACACGCGGCTGTCGTAGAGGCTCCGACAGCATCGGCGACACCCACTCCCATGGGTATACCTTCTCGCCCATCACCCCAGTCCGAGACGCCGCTCGAGTCACCTGCTCAGTTCACGGACAATCAGGCTTCACCTACGGACCATCTGTCCCGTTCTCCGCCGGCAGCCGCCTCCCCCGACCCTATTCGTGAAGAGATCAAGGCCGAGGAGATCCCGGAAGTCCTGCCGCCTGTCGCATCCAGCACGCCTACAGAACGTCAGACTCAATCGCCCGGCAGGAAAGCAGATCGCTCGTTGGAACCGACAACAGAAGCCAAGAACGCGCCTTCGTCCACTGCAAGGATGCCTACTGTGGCTCAGCTTCCGCTTCCTATCGTCGCGCCATTCCCTACCAAGTCGGTCCCCGTCAAAGATGGGCCAATTGCGCCTGAAGCGCATCCGAAGCCCGGTGAGATGGAGCCAATCAGCAACCGCTCTTTACCAACACTGTCCGAGACGACCGAGAACCCGGATGCTGCCGATGATTCAACGGTCTTTGGCAATCCCGGCCCCAGTAGGAAGCTTACTCGAGGCAAAGCCATCCGACGCTCTTCATCGGGTTTGATCAAACCTTCCGAATCGCCTACCGCTTCCGTACCCCTATTCTCAGCGGCGCGATTCGACTTTGGCAAGTTCACCCCATCTTCACCACCGCTCGAAGCGCCACGACCCTTCATACATCGTTCGTCTGCGCCTGAGATTCCGTTGGCTCAGCCTCAGCCAATAGCGAGGAAAGCGAGATTATCGGAAGATCGCAGCTTCGCCCTGATTGGCGGAAGAAGATTGGGCGATGCTCCGCCTCCTCAGCAAGCGAAGAACGCAGACCAGGCAAATTCGGAGAAAGCGGTCATACCACCTCATCGAGAAGCGGCTTTACTTCGACGAGAATCCATTCTCGCCCAATTGACCCGACCTGCACCCGCCCCAGCCCCCGTGCCCATCGCGAAGACCACAAGGTCGAACCCGGCTTCACCGCGCATGAGCGATAAACGCGCTTCACTCCCTTCTGGTCCTCTCATCGATTTCTCCGAAGAGGATCCGGTCGGGTATGCCCCTTCTTCACCCGGTGCTAGTTCACAAGGGTTTCAAGCTCTAGCGAGCACCAATGCAGAGCTGTTGCAGTTGTTGGAAGAAGAGGCTGGGCAGCCTGAGTCGTCATCACAAGCAGCGGCCAAGGCTGCTCTCGTCAAGGATATCCAGGCGCAACTCGCCGAGCAGCAGCAAGAGGAGAATGTCCCAGCAAAGACCGACGAGGCAGTGTCTGGCCCGCCGACGCTTCCTCCTCGCCCTGCGGACTTGCAAGAGACGATCAAGAAGAAGAAGGCGCCTCCCCCGCCTCCGCCTTTGCGCAACCGAAAGGGCACGGCGTGGACCGCTGGGCAGAAGATCTCGATTGTCGATACTGCCACTTCACCCATCACGCCTCGGCCGTCCCTCAGACGTCCGGCCAATCCTCAGCCGGAGCCATCGCCCACTGCACCTCGAATATCAAATCCCGCTCCACCTCCATTACCTACGCGCCGACCGCCTCCTCCTCCTCCACCTACCACTGGTGCTGAGAGCGATCTAACGTCGAGTCCCAGTCATACTTCCTCACCTCCACCTCCTGTCTTTACCAGAGGTGATCGACCGATCTCTTCCTTTTCCGGAACGTCCGATACATCTTCAATATACGATAAACCTCCCCCGTCAAACCCGCCGCCAGTCCCTCCAGCTCCGTGGAAACGGTTCGATAGGTCCCCATACCGTCCCAGAGGCCCTAGACCTCGTCCCCCACCACCTCCACCCCGGCCAAGAACATGGGCCAAAGTCGTGTCTGACACTGTTTCTCGACCTACGGCGGAAAGGATGCATTCCGCGGGCGAACTGGCGGTGCAAACGCGTGATCTCGGTGACGAGGATAGGGATAGGGATTCGTCCTTGACTGTTCGGTCGCCTACTCGGTCGGTCTCCGAGCAAGACCTGTTAACGGCTTCGAGGGCTAGGAGGGTCACTCCGCGTAGTCCGGAGTATACTGATTTGGACGTCTACATCTCCCGTCTAGAAGGATCAGGCAGGGAGTACGAGGTAAGTCAAGCTCTTAGGAGTTTTGGACAACCTCCTAACAAGGGACGTCAGGGCTACTCACACATCGCCCAATTCCTCGGACCGGCCAAATCACCCGCCGCTTCCCAAGACGCCTTAAACACCCTCCTCCCCGGACCCGTCATTGTCGAATCCCGCCGAACGACCAAAGACGGTAAAGTCAAACTCAAGCTCAGTCTCCTAGGTGTCAGAGTAACGAAATGTCCTATCTGCCTAGCGCAATTCAGAGAGAAAGAGATGGGCGTCCTCTTACCTGTCTGTGGACATTTGGGGCACGAGGAATGTGCTAGGAGGTGGTTTAGGGAGGATGATAGGTGTTTTGTCTGTCGGATCAAGTTGAGGTCTGCCGAGGGGGTTGTTTGAGCGTGCTGGTGTTGGCTGTCGTGCTGACTGCTTGCGGCGCGGAAACGGACCTGGACAGTCATTGTTTTGTAGCTATTAGTCACCTGGATGTATTGTAGCATCTAGCCTTCCGAAAATTGCGCTATCCGCTCTGTATGTGAAGGATCAGTAGAGCCATGTGCCCAGAGGCAGACGTCCGTGAGGCGATGCCAAGTGGACCAAAACAGGATACATCGTCACATGTCGTATCGTCAACAATCCACAAACTCCCTTTGCAGCACTACTCGTCCGAGCGAAGACGCAATCACATCTACTGAGCAAGGATCGACCTAACGAAAGAATGATAGTTGATCTGCCCGTCCCTACATCTTCGTCAGCTTGCCCTCCCTCGCACAAGAATGCGGCGGACTGACTGTACTGGGAACCCCTTCAGCAACTCATCCACCTCATCGTCCGACATCTTCTCGCCCAGTTGCGTAAGGACATATCGCAATTCGCCAGCTCCGATAAACCCATTTCCAGCTTTATCAAATACCTGGAATCCCTTGATGAACTCGTCTATGCGAAGGGTCAGCTGATGTTACATGCCAAAATGCGACTCGACTCACCGGCTGTTCCAGCGGGTTTCCAGCCGTCCGGGCGGTTCAAGACTTTAAGAAATGTATCATAGTCGACTCATCCTCTGTCAGCCCGGCACACCTTCAAGAAGAGATAGATAGACACACAGGTCCCGCCGACTTGTCGTTCCAGGTCATTCACCTCTGCCTGTGTTGGGTTCTGGCCTAATGACCGCAGTAACTCTCCTAGGGACTCTCTGGGCACTTGTCCCGTTCCGCGTTTATCAAAAAGAGCGAAAGCTTCTCGGTATTCTGGGACAAGTCAGTGGCGATGCGACTGGTTGAGGTAAATGGGGAAGGAGGGACGGACCTGCGTTGCCAGACTGCCTGGTCAGCTATGATCCTACATCTAGATACCATTAGCTTACCATTTTGAGGCTCCCTCGCTGTTGCAAGCTGTGTGTTGTTGTTTTGCTGATGAATGATGACTCAGTGCCCGTTGATGACGGCTTGATGTGTGCTCGTCGCTGTGTTGCTCGTTGCTCGCAGTTGGTTCTGCGCTTTGACTTTGAGTTGAACCGCGTTTCAGAGTACGACGCGTCTCGTATTATTACCCAAATAATTCTTTCATCATTTATCCCAAACTTGGGTGGCGGGTTGTTGGGGCCTGGGGCGCGTGACGGAAGGCAAATTGAACCGGGGCAATTTTTCACCTCTGTTGCGTTCTCCTTTCAGTAAAACCGTATATCATCTTCTCCTTCCAACATTCTCAAAAGGCTTTTCGCCATCGACATTTGATATAAACTACTCTCAGAACACTGAATACGCTCTTTTCCTCTTCTATAGACTACATATAGACGGAAAAGACTAGAACGACCCGATCGTAAACCCCCCCATTGAAATCCGAACCAGTCGATCCTTTGTTCGCCTTTGCGCTTATTCACCCACACCCTCGCCACCAACTCTTTGCGAAACTTCATTTGATCACTACATCCCCCTCAATATGACTACTGGACCTATTGGAGATGCCGGCGCCAATGGCGCTACTGGCCTCGAGAACAAGTTTGGTAAGCATCCCTGCCCCATTGCAGAAGGAAAAGAAGTGGACGCGTCTGACATCGAGTTTTAGGCGGCATGAAGCTCAACCCTTCTCGACCCGCTTACGTCCCTCCCCACATGCGAGGACAAGCCGCCGCCGCCCCAGCTAAGCCCGCTTACGCCGCCCCGCCTCACATGAACGGTAACGGTGCCGCCGCTGGCTACCAGCAATCGCCGACTGGCCTTCCAACTCCCGCCGCCACCCCTACTCCTGGTGCTCGATCTGCCTACGTTCCTCCTGGGCAACGAGGTGGACCTCCTTCCTCTGCCTCTGCGGGCGGATGGGATGCCCCCCGAGCTCGACCTGAGCCAAGGGGCTTTGGCGGAGGTTCCGCTCCTCCCGGTTACGGATCTTGGAAGAACGGTCACGTTGTTGGTCAGCGAAACCAGAGGATGGAAGCCGAGCTCTTCGGTACCGAAGGCGACGGAGTTCACCAGGTGAGCTTCACAGGTCTTGTCCTTCTTCATTTTGCTGATTTGGTAGTCTACCGGTATCAACTTCGACAAGTACGCCGATATCCCGGTCGAGGCTACCGGTCAAGGTGTCCCCGAGCCTTGCACCGTCTTTACCGAGGCCGACCCGCCCATCAACCCGTGCTTGCTCGAGAACATCGACTTTGCCCGATACAAGACTCCCACTCCCGTTCAGAAGTACTCGATCCCCATCGTCGCCGGAGGTCGAGACTTGATGGCTTGTGCCCAGACCGGTTCCGGAAAGACGGCCGGTTTCCTCTTCCCCATCCTCAACGCCATGTTCGGTGTCGGTCCCTCGGCCCCTCCTGAGCCTAGCTACGGCGGCTACTCGTCTAGGCGAAAGGCCTACCCCACCGGTCTCATTCTCGCTCCTACCCGAGAATTGGTTTCGCAGATTCACGACGAAGCTCGAAAGTTCGCTTACCGATCTTGGGTCCGACCCGCTGTCGTTTACGGAGGTGCCGATATCGGTTCTCAGATCCGAGCGCTTGACCGAGGATGCGACTTGCTTTCCGCTACTCCCGGTCGGTTGGTCGACTTGATTGACCGAGGCAAGATTTCGCTCGCCAACATCAAGTACCTCGTTCTCGACGAGGCCGACCGAATGTTGGATATGGGTTTCGAGCCTCAGATCAGGCAAATTGTCGAGGGCGTCGACATGCCCGGTGTCATGGAACGACAGACGCTCATGTTCTCCGCTACCTTCCCTCGAGAGATCCAGATGCTCGCCCGATCGTTCTTGAAGGACTACATCTTCCTCTCTGTCGGTCGAGTAGGATCTACCTCGGAGAACATCACCCAGCGAATCGAGTACGTCGACGACCACGACAAACGATCGCTCTTGCTCGACTTGCTCCTCGCCGAAGAGTCTGGCGGTCTGGTGTTGGTCTTTGTCGAGACCAAGCGAATGGCCGACATGCTCTGCGACTTTCTCTGCGCTCAGCGACACAACGCTACTTCCATTCACGGTGACCGAACTCAGCGAGAGCGAGAAGCAGCCCTGCATGCGTTCAGGTCGGGTCGAGCACCCATCCTCGTCGCTACTGCCGTCGCCGCTCGAGGTCTCGATATCCCCAACGTTACCCATGTTATCGTGAGTTGTTCATTAAACCCACCACACCTCACGCCACGTTCCGCCCCATTCGCGCACGCGCGCGCCCTGGGATGACGTCATAAATCCCCCTTTTCTTCATCTTTCGCCACTTATCCAATCCACCTTGCATATGAGCAGCTGCTGATGACCGTTCAAGCTTTACGACCTACCAACTGATATCGCGGAATACACTCACCGCATTGGCCGAACGGGGCGTGCTGGAAACACTGGAACGAGTACGGCGTTTTTCAACCGAGGAAATATGTCGATCGCGAAAGATTTGCTCGAATTGCTCAAGGAGAGCAAGTCGGACGTCCCTCAATGGTGAGTGCCTGCCCTACACACTGCCTGTCCTTCAGTGCCTGTCCCACAGTGCCTGCTACAGTGCATGCTGCCCTTTACCCGTGAGAAGGACGTAACTAACGCCGCGCGAGGTTAAACGAAGTCGCCAATGAGAACCGCTATGGCTTTGGACCGTCTCGAGGAAGGGGCGGAGGTCGAGGCGGAGCCAGGTCTGGTGGACGGGACATGCGATCCGGTGGAGGTGGTGGTGGATTTGGCGGTGGACGAAACGGTGGAGGTGGGGGCTATGGAGGTGGATATGGCGGTGGTGGAGGAGGTTTCGGTGGTGGTGGCTACGGCGGCTTCAGCAATGGCGGCGGAGCTGCCTTCCCGCCCCCTGCCTCCGGCGGCGCCAGCTGGTGGTAGACTGCGTGTCTTGCCCAGCGTCCCGCCCTTCCGTCCGATACCTCGATACCCGCTCTTCGTCCGACCCGATACCCCCTTGGACTGGTCTCTCGCTCGAGACTTGTCCGCTCTCGACTGATCCCCGTTCCAACTCTCCCCTCTCGACTTCTCGACCCGTTCTCGTCAATTCCATTACCTCTGTGTACAACATCGATTAATCGCAAGCAAGCACCGAAAAGCCGTGTTTTCCCCGCCTCTTACCAAACGACCGTCTTAGCATTTCACCACCTCCCGGGACCTGCTCTCAGCACAATCAATCACACCTCCCACACATCACGATAGAATGCGCTGGACGCAGGCAATAGAAATCAATGGACGTTCACACCCAAACAACCAAATACAAATTAGAGGCGACGAAAACATCCGAATTTTAACGCTTGTAACGATTCATCCCCTTTTTTCTTTTTCAAACAAGAAACGCGACTTTACGACCCGACACGACGACCCAACACCAACCACCACCAACAAGGCATTCGATTCATTCATTTATAAATGAGGCGGGATGCCCACAAAGGATTATTTGTATAGTATTAGGTGGTTAACCATTTCCGGGGTCATCAGGGTCCGAACTACCATTCTCATGCTGTGGACATTGGAGGGGTCTATGCTAGGAAGGGGGTTCGATGTAGTCTCGGACTCGCTCGCTAGTAACTTCAATCTCTCTGTTCATAGATCGCATGAATCGTGGTTTCGCACAATTGTGTTATGCAGGCGGATGTCGAAACGAGATTATCGTACGTCTGCCACACTGACATCATCCAGTATGATCTCATACGATCGGCACCGGAAACGTGTGTTGCATCTATCCGCTATGCATTGTGTCACTACGGTATCCATTCTGACCTTGTGAACATTGAACATGTCCGCCGACGCCCAGACAGCCGTGTTCCTAGGAGGCAAAGTTCTCGCACAAGCCATGACCTCGGATCTGGAGAAGGTTGAGGGGAAGTAAGTCACCCTTCTTGCAGGTCGTATCGTACCCATGATTTCTTTGGGGAAGTGATACTAACAGGTAATAGCTGGTACTTTAAAGAAACGGCTTTAGTCGATCGATCCAAATTCTCATCGAGCGATACGCAATATCACTGTGGCTGGAAGGGTCGGTCGAGTCCCTCCTTATTACTCTTTGGCGCGAGGAGCGGAACTGATCAAAGTGGTAGGCGACGCTCTGTACTTCAATTATGCCGATGAAGGTGAGAATCTCAAGGATATCGCCTGGTACGTGACTCCACCATGTCGCTTCGTCGACTACGCGGACAAGGTGGGAGCTGACTCGTTGTCTAGGTCATATCCTACGCCTATGAAAGGTGCCGAAGCTGTGGCTGGTCGAGTAGCATTCAATCTGAAGCAGTACCCCCAACTCACAGTCGGCGTGCCTCCCGTCAACTAGGAGAGTCGATAGGCACCGGTTTATGGATAAGCATGTAGAGTCAATTTGGTTGTCCCGCTTCTCGTCAAGTCAATTCCGCGCACCACACTGATGCCAAACGCCACATGATCATTTCAACTATTCTACTATGATAAGCAAACCTATGGCAGCACTGATTTGTGCGTGAACTGCACATGGACTTTGCTAGCTTCAGGAGGCTGAATCTAGCAATTACTGTCGTTGTCGCAACCAAATCCCCTACGTCCAAGATTCTTGCCGAAGCGCGTCTTCTTTCAGTTGGGTCCGACTCTCTCGTTGAGTTAAGTGAAGACCCTTCTACCGTGGGAACGAGTGAGTGGGTCATTACGACAAAAGGTGAGCATAGCGACTTGAAAACAGATCGTAAGCGGCGTTTGGGCGTTTGGGCAAAGATCTGAAGATGGTGTGGTGCGCGAGGAAAATGACTCTCGTTTCCTACGGCGCTGCTCCGCAAAATCCGGGGCAGGGAACGTGGGGTAGTACGTACGCTTTTAGATCCCAGTTTTTACCCTTGGCACCACCTGAGATCAATAATGACTCATAAACTCCACCCATGTACTCGAGTAGGTAAGGAGCCAATAATCGTTGCTCGTTTTTGTCCATATCGTACACTGTTTAGAGCACTCTCTGGCAGTGTGATGCTACCGGGTCAACGACCGCCCCCTACCGGTATCGATTCTTGAAGAAGAAAAGAACAAAAAAAACACCCATCATCATGTCTGGACCGAGACCGACGCCGACGCCGACGCCAACTTCACCTAGACGCCGTCGATCGTCTATCTCTTCAAACCACATTTATCGCCCACCCTCTCGACCTGCTGTACCTCTCAACCCACCCGAGCCACCGCCTACTCTCCTACACCCAACCCCATCATCGTACGATGATCCAGGCCGCGAACGATCGAGGCGTGAGCTCGGACGTATGACGTCTAGAGCGAGCCGGACTAGATCGATTGGGAGGTTGGAAGAAGGAGAAGGGGAAGAGACGGTCGCGCCAACTCCGATCGAGAGGGGTACGACTAAAGAGGGTGATAATCGTAAAGTACCAGCAAAGAGGCAGCCATGGTATGTCCTCTGGGTCAAAGTGTGGGGAAGGGGGATGTGGCATGATATTCGAAATCGAACGCCATATTACCTCAGTGATTGGCAGGACGCATGGAACTATCGCGTGGTACCTGCTACATGGGTCAGTACCGGAGCGTCGGTCCCCATCATCACTGCGAGACTGACTATCTCAGTTCATCTTCTTTGCCAATATCTTGCCTGGTATCGCTTTCGCCCTGGACCTGATCGAGGCGACCGGCCTCTACGGTGTACAGGAAGTTCTCCTCGCTACTGTCAGTCATCCATGTCCACACTTGGGCGGACAGATCTGATCACTCCTGCAGTTCATCCCAGCGGCTGTTTACTCGTTCTTTGGCGCTCAGCCTCTCCTCGTCAATGGCGTCACTGGACCAATCACGGTGTTCAATAAAGTCATATTCGACATCTTCTCTGATCGGCCCGATTTCCCACCTTACCTCCAGTTCATTGGGTGGGTGTACCTGTGGGGTGCGATCTGGCATTTCGTCTCGGCCTTTTGGGGCGGTAGGTCGATCTTGCACTTCTTCAATGTCTACGAACCGCGAGTCATAGGCTGATCAGAACTCAGCGGCCAGTCTGCTAAAATACGTCACTCGATTCTCGTGCGATACCTTCGGGTTCTACGTCGCTGCTGTCTATGTCCAATATGGTATTCAAGTAGTCACGCGACAGTTCGGCCAATCGTCCGTCACCTCAGGTATCCTCGGTGTCTTGTGAGTCCACTCTCTGGTTGGCTGCACCAGTGAGCTGAACTTTTCTAGCCTGGCTATCGTCACTCTGGTCTTGCCGCATTACTTCAACGCGGTAGCGGGCTCTGGGTACGGCAATCGACATATCCGCCGATTCTGCGCAGACTACGGTATGCCCATCACGGTCATTGCAGTCACAGGTCTGGCTTATTGGGGTCGATTCAACCCGTGAGTCAAGCCATATCACCCATACATCGAAGGAGGGGCTAAAGGTACCAGCTTCGTTAATGAGCCCGACGTCACACTGCCCACCAACGCCGTATCGTTTCAAGCTGAGAACGCGCGTGATTGGGTCGTCCGATTTTGGGAGATACCCGGCAAATGGGTCGGTATCGCCTTCCCATTCGGTTTCGTCCTTTGGGTCTTGTTCTACTTCGACCACAACGTCTCGGTCAGTCGTTATTCTCTCACTCTGCACTCTTGTCTCCTGAGCTGACGAGAATAGTCCTTGATCGCTCAAGGCTCCGAATTCCCTCTCAAGAAACCGCCCGGATTCCATTGGGATTTCTTCCTACTCGGCTTCGTCATATTCTTCTCTGGTCTTTTCGGCTTGCCAGCTTCCAATGGTCAGTGGTCGAATAACCCAGAGGACGCGACTGACTCAATCAACAGGACTCATCCCTCAAGCGCCGCTACACACTTCCTCACTCGTAGTGATGGGCTACGAAGACGCTGAAAACAAGTCTGACTCCACATCGACCGCTGTGTCCGATACGCCCCTAGGTCCAGGCGATAATGTACCCCAATCGTACCCCTTGTCAGAGGGCGAACAAGCGATGGAAATGCGGAATCTACCAGACACGCGCTCTGGTTCTCGATCTCCTGTAGAGGGATTGAGGAGGAGATTAAGCATGGATCCGGAGGCAAGGAAGGAGAGGAAACAGGCAGCAGAGGAAAGGAAGAATCAGCGCGAAGTGCCGGTCGCGGTGGTCGAGCAACGATTATCGAATCTTGCTCAAGGGTGCTTGTGTAGGTCTCGCTGTCTTTGAAACTTGAACTCATCGCTGACATCGTTAGGTTTGGTGTTGATGACTGCTCCGTTTCAGCATGTCCTGGGACTCATCCCAAAAGGTGTCCTCGCTGGTCTTTTCGTGCGTACCATACTTCTAACCCCGGCCGATCGATCGCTGACTCGCGCAGTGGTACATGGGAACCGACGCCCTCCTCTCGTCCGGAGTGACAGAGAAAATGCTCTACCTCGTCCGTGACCCAAGGGCCATCTCACCGACAAACCCACTCAACAAAGTTCGGAAAACCCGTATACTCATGTTCCTCGTCGTCGAGCTCTTAGGTTTTGGAGCGACCTTCGCCGTTACTCAAGTCAGTCCTTCTCGATGTTTGTGGAACGAGGTAGCGCTGATGGGTTTGCGTAGACTATCGCTGCCATCGGATTTCCCGTTATCATCATGGCTTTAGTACCGATACGGGTATGGCTCGTCCCGCGTATGCCATTCACAGATGAGGAGTTGGACATCCTGGACGGACCGGTCGCTTCGGACTTTGTGAGTCGCCGCTATTCTATTATCTCGTAATAGGCCATACTGACGGGGGGCAGACTCTGGAGTCTGTCGGTGGCACGATCTAGATGGGTAGACCTCCCTCCAGTCCCAACTCGGCGTGCTCGATCCCGCTGAGAACATCTTTCCGACTGCTCTCGCATCGCTCAGTCAGCTCAATGTAGCCATATCACTTTAATACTACATTTAATATGCATATCTTAGACATCCAGCACACCGGGACACAAGGGATGAGCTGTCGCGTGGCCGAAATGGTTCCGCCACTTCGTTGACTGTTTTGAGGTTGAGGTTCAATCAACTGGATCTCATCACAGGCTATACGTTTGCTTTTTCTGGCGCTTCGTCGACACGACAAAATGCCCGCCAAACACGACATCAACGTAAGCTTCCTCCAGCGCAAAAAGAGGCTACTGGGCCGAGCTGACGGTGTTGTAGAAAGTCGGTGTGGAATCATCGGATTTTCCAGTATTGTAAGCTACACACCGACCCACGCCTGATGGGAGCAAAGCTGATGAACACAGGTGCGAGACATGTGAGATCACTCAGCTGCGAAACGTATGAGCTCGTGAGAAGGAAGCTGATACTTGTCTAGGTCTAGGACCCAACCCATATGTCCGGATGGTTAGTTTTCCCTTCCCTTCCTCGACTCGCATTCCGCAAGGTGCTGATCAAGCAGAGCAAACAAGAGTTCGGACACGAGTGCAAGGTCCGTCCTGGCTTTAATCTCATACTGAAGAGTGGGAGCTGACAGGCAACCAGATTTGTAATCGACCGTTCACCACGTTCCGCTGGAATCCTGGACAAGGAGGACGGTTCAAGAAGACTGAAGTGTGCACGGCATGTGCGAAGATCAAGGGTGTTTGTCAGACTTGTCTCTTGGACTTGTAAGTTTGTCTTCTGCTCTCCGCCTAGGGACTAGCTGACTTGAATAGGGAGTTCGGGTTACCGGTCCAAGTCCGAGATGCAGCTTTGGGGAGGAAGAATCAAGCCCCAACATCCGACATCAATAAACGTAAGTGCCTCATCGAAAGCGAAGGGCAAGAAGCTGATCAAGGCAGAATACTACATTCAAAACCTTGAAAAGCAGATGGAAGATTCACCAGATGGGACAATGTTTGATTCACAATCTGCCAATCGGGCTGGCCGGGAGATGCTCAAGGGGATCGCCCGTTCCGACCCTTATTACAAGCGTAATCGACCCCATATCTGCAGTTTCTTCATCAAGGGCGAATGTAATCGCGGAACAGAATGCCCTTTCAGGTATGTCCCACCTTCATTTTCTGATCCATGAGATCCATCAGGCTGATACGTGGGATAGACACGAGATACCGGAGGAAGGAAGTTCGACATCTGCGGGACAGAGTATACAGGATAGATATCATGGTCGTAATGACCCTGTCGCCAAGAAGATCTTGTCGAAACAAGCGGCCAGTGCGGGTCTGAAAGCTCCAGAGGATCAGTCGATCGTAAGTCTTCCATCGATGTTCGGATCGAGTGCAGTCAGGCTGACTTGGGGAACAGACAACACTTATCTTCCTCGGTTTGCCAACATGTACCGAGGATCAAATACGTACATCCCTCGTCTTCACTTGCCCCACCGTCAAACCCACCGATATCCGCTCCATCACGGTCCTCGAGTCGAACCGTGAGTATCTGACCGCCTCCCAAGACCCGCGCTGACTCGCCTCGCAGATTCTGCTTTCATCAACTTCCACACGAGACAAGTGGCGGAGCGTACCGCCGAAGCATTAGCGGCTCAAGGTGGGATCGAGGTGGAAGGCAAAAAGGTCCGAGTGGCATGGGGCCGATCAAAGGCAGGAAAGGGCAAGGCGAAAGCCGACGGCACAGCACCCGCACCAGTTGCAGCATAGGTGGCATAGTGCATGTGAGTGAGATAGGTGATTTATACAACTAGCAAAGCAGCATGTATCTGTACAGTCTTTCCACTATTACTGGACAAATTACTCTTTCGGTCCTAGAGCCGCCCAGTCGATACCGCCCTTCGGACCGTATCGCTCTACCAGCCACGTATTGGCCTTTTTGAAATGCCCATTCCCGAAAAAGCCCTTCATAGCTGCAAAAGGACTGGGATGAGCAGATTGCAGCAACAGGTGTTTCTTCTTGAAGGAGAGCTAGTGTCAGCCTCGCTCGTATTGAACCGTCTCAAGAAGAACTTATGAACCGCGACGCAACTTACTTTGTCTATCCCTGCACACATCGTTTGAGCGTGTTTACCCCATGCCATGAATACCACCCCATGAGCACCGGGGATATGCCCCTCTCCCTCGGTGGGTGTGAGTCGGGATGTAATGACTCGCAATACAGCGGCCGTGAATGATTCCCAACCGCGACTAGAATGCGAGGCAGCCTGCAGACGACGTCAGTTGGGTGGACTGTGAGATTGCGGCGTACCTCATGTGCGCGGACTGTGAGTGACGTATTGAGTAACAGAACACCATGTTTGGCCCATTCCGTCAGGTCCCTATGCGTTCAGCGTGGCACGAGACATGGGGACGAGAGGGGACCCACCCGTGTTTAGGTATTGTGAACCCCGGAATTTCGTCCGCTAGTTCTTTGTAGATGTTCCGGAGGGAGGGAGGTATACGCATTCCTTTTCTGACTGAGAATGCGAAGCCCTGTTTGGTCAGTGAGGTATCAGCATGAAGCAGGAATTGAGAACGGACATGAGCTTGACCGTCGTCCTTTCGCCTGAGTCAGCCTGCATTCGTTCCTGCTCCGAAAGATGTCGAACGTACATGATATGGATCCTGCCCTGACGTCGATCAGCACTGACTGAACACGACTATTCGGATGCGATGCTTACCGACAACCACCACTCTGACATCTTTGAGCGGACACAATCGAGACCAAGAGTATATATCCTGCGCTACGATCTACATCAGCCTCTACTTTCTCGCCTGAGCGTGGACTCACCAGGAGGAAACACCTTCTTCGTCTGCTGTTCCTTCGTGACGAACTCTTTCAAGTTGAGGAAATACGGTTTCGTCAATTCTTCCTGCAGTGCCAATAACCAGTCCTCGCCCAGCGTGTCGAGCTCTAATTGGAGTAATTCTTTCTTGTGAGGGTGCTCTTCGAGCGATCGGATCAGTTCGTCTTTCGTAGATGCGGCGGGCAAAGAAATCTTGGAGGGCGAGGAAGATGAAGCTGCACCGAAGATCGCAGCTGGGGCAGGCTCTACATCCATTCAGCACCTGACGAACTGTACATGAGGGACCGAGCTCACTCTCGTCGGCGTCGACTTTGGGCCGTTTGGCGTCCTTTGCCCCGTCAAGTATAGCCTGCTGCATCGCCAATGGCAGACCACTGCCCTTCTTTCCCGGGCTTGGGTCAGTCGTGGATGCTGGGGCTGGCCGTTTCGTCCCATTCGCGATAGGTGACTTGGTGGTCGAGCTGGACGCTGCGGCAGGTTTGGAGAAGTAGGACGATATATCTTTCGAGGCCATTCTGACAGATCGGCGAAACATGCACCGTATAGGAGGTGGACAATCGGGGTCGGAAACAAGATAGTGGGAGCGACAGAGTATCAATTAAGTCGCCTAACGGCTGGTTGACGATCACATGACCCCGCGATCAGGACGCGTCTGACTTTTGTGCACCGAGATAAACGGCGGAAACCGTGAGAAAGCCTCTGTCGTCATCGTCAAACGACCGCAATACAACTAGACGATAGGTACTATTCAACATCTACCTCTCCTACCCTCGATAGCGGAGACCGACAAGATGCCTGCTTCACCTACACCGAACGCTCCGACCAACTATGAGCAGTTGGAGAAACTGCTGGAGAACGATACAAAGGTGAAAGTGGCTGGTCAGTCTCCTTATCTCCTTTCCGACGTTACTGTTAGAGGGTAGGTACTAACGTGATGTTCAGGTATCGACGTGGACGGTGTTTTGAGGGGCAAGATCATGTCCAAGTCCAAGTTCTTATCTACCGTCAAGTCGGAGGGACAATTCGGGTTCTGTTCAGTCATCTACGGCTGGGACAGTGAGTCCATCCTTCCCTCGTCGAGCCAAAGATAGTACTTGAAGCTGAACCACATCTTCAGTCCACGACACGACCCACTTCAACGAATTGCTCGTATCGAACAAAGCGAATGGGTACCGAGACTTACTCGCCGTCATCGATTTGTCGAGCTATCGCCGTCTAGCATGGGAGAAGAACATGCCTTTCTTCCTTTGTTCATTCATCGTCCCAGAAACGGGAGAATGGTTGTCCGTAGACCCTCGGAGTGCATTGAAAGGTGTACTCGATAAGGCGGAGAAGAAGGGTTGGAAATGTATGAGTGGAGCCGAGTTTGAGGTGAGCTGGTCTGTCCTGGTAATTGTTAAGGGCTTGGGCTGAATGGAAGTAGTACTTCCAGTTCAAGGAGACGCCTGCTTCACTCGAGGACAAGAAGTTTGTCGGCCTCCAAGCGCTTACTCCCGGCAGTAAGCTGATAGCACCTGCGCGAAGATCTTGCCGGCAGCTGACAGCGTTTAGTGCACGGCTACTCGATGCTCCGGACTTCCCTCAACATGGATTACTTTCACGACCTGTACGACCTAGCCACCAACTTTGGTATCGAGGTAGAAGGTCATCGTGTGTCTCCTTGCCCTTTCTAGACTTTTCTGGTATCTCGCTGATCATGACGCAGACACGGAGACGGGCCCAGGAGTGTTTGAGACTGCACTAGGTTATACCGACGCCGGCCGGATGGCCGATAATGCCATCCTGTTTAAGTTCGTCGCCAAGACGGTGGGCATGAAGTACGGTATCACACCCACATTCATGGCGAAGCCATACAGCGATGTACGTTCTACAGCTGTTCCTTTTTCCGAACTGGAACGCACCAACTGATCACCATAGATGCCCGGATGTTCAGGGTCAGCGGTTACCGTTTATAAGAACAGGATTTGGCGCTGACAATCAGACATATCCACGTATCGATCCGCGATGAGTCTGGAAGAAATATCTTTGCCGTCACCGAGGAAGAGCAGAAGAACGGTGGTCGAACGGGTGCAGCATTTGACGATACCAAGTACCTCTCGCAAGAGGCCGAGTGGTTCCTCGCCGGTGTCCTGAGGGGATTGTCCGATGGTCGGTGTCGTGTATCTCATCAAGACAAATGTCCTGACTAATGGCTCAGTGGTACCTATGATGTGCCCTACTATCAACTCGTATAAGCGCTTGTTAGGTGGAGAAGTGAGTCAGCATCAAGCTTGGGTCAATCATGAGCGACCTTGGCTGATCTTGGTCCAGGCAATGTGGGCACCTGACACCGCTTCGTACGGCTACGACTCGCGAGCAGCTTCTATCCGTATCCTCTCTGCTCCTGGCGTCCCGCTGTCGGCAACTCGGTTCGAAGTCCGAGTACCTGGTGCCGATGTACGCAAAGCCTTACTCGCGCAAAAAGGCTAGCAGCTGATCAATCCAGATGAACCCATACTACGCCTTTTCGGCCATCTTCGCGCTCGGTCTGAGAGGCATCGAGCAGAAGCTCTCCTTACCCTACGGTCCTCTCCAATCACCGGGCGTCACTCGAGATACACTCATCAAGCTGCCCACTTCGCTCGAAAGTGCGACTGCGACGTTCAAGCGGAAAGAGAGCGTGGCGAGGGAAATCATGGGTGATTTCTTTGTGGATCACTTTGCGGGAACGAGAGAACACGAAATGGAAGTGTTCAGGCGGGCAGTAACTGATTGGGAGGGTAAGTCACTTGCCATATTCCGAGATCGGGGAGCAGCCGGTGGTGGTCCTGTCGCCGATCACAAGCGTTGCTCCGTATCTTCAGGATCGCGGGCCGAGCTGACATATATGTAGTCGCACGATACGTCGAGCTCATATAGTTCTTGAACCTCGCTCGGTTTCTCGCCGCGTGTTCGGCGTGATTTTCCTTGGCGGACTTTAGGCGGATGACGTCGATGGCAGCCTCGTTCAGCTTTTTGGGTGGACCAACTCCTTTGTTGATTGACTCTCTATACCATTTTCGTATTCGTATCGTAACAAATATACCTTGAGGACTGAAGGCATACATACCCTTTGACGATCTCGCGCTCGGTATAGTCACTTAGACCACCCTAGATCAGAACGCCAATACACGACGCGCTTTTCGCACACTTGTATTAGGGACTTCGAAAGATTTCAACGCAGACTATCAACGCAGTACACCTCGCATATCATCATGGCATCCCTTTTCCGATCATACCAATCTTTTCTCGCTCGCAAGCCATTGCTGGGTAACGTAGCTACGTGCGGTGTATGTCCCACCCTCTCACGTCGCATAGACCAAGATGCCCTGAGCTGAATTGTCCAGACTCTGTTCGCTACTGGTGACAGTGAGCCCTCTCGCCCTTAGCCTTCCATTCTATGCTCTCTTAGCACAGGGATGGAATGAGCTGTTGTTCGGATGAATACTGACTCGACAGTCATCGCCCAGCAGTTCGTCGAGAATAAAGGCAAAGACCACGACTTCGCTCGAACTGGGTGGGTCCCTCTCGTCTACGTATCCACTGAATTTTTAACGGACGTCGCTGACGTTGACGCAGACGGATCATCATCTGGGGAGGAGGAATATTCGCACCAGCAGTGACTGGATGGTTCAACCTCCTAAACAAAGCTCCCATTCAGTCAAAATGGCCAGCTGCGTTGGCCAAAACGGGTTTGGATCAATTCGCTTTCGCCCCAGTCGCCTTGAGCGGTGAGTGGATTGGATTCCAACTCTAACCCTTTCTCTTTAATTGATGGACCTGTTGAGCTGATCTGGACTAGGGTTCTTTTGTGCGACGGGCGCGCTGGAGGGTAAGAGTCAATCTCAAATCAAGGAGAAATGGAGCGAGGTGGGTTCTTATCTTGCTACCAATTTCGGTGTCGAAATGGGGACGAGGGTTGACAGAGGTGTAGGCATTGGTCCCTACTCTCAAGGCCAATTGGTCCGTCTGGATTCCCGTCCAATTGGCAAACATGGTACGTATCTCCCCTCAGCTCGGTCGTTGCGGCGCGATCGCTGATCCTGCTTAGGCTGTACGTCGGACCCCTACTCAACCCCTCTCCTGAACACCGGCTGACCTGACTTAGCTCGTCCCGCCCCATCTTCGCGTATTGGTCGTTTCGGCAGTCAACGTCCCTTGGAACACCTTCCTCTCCCTCCAAGCAGCCAAGGGCAAACCCGTCAAGGTCGAGTAGGCGGTAAGCGAGGAAGTGAAGAGGGACGGACAGGCTGCAGCATGGCTACCACGACAAAGAGATATGCAATAATGACAATTTGAGATCCGTCGTGCCAGAGGCGGTATGACCTGTTGAGGATGTGCATTACAAAGTGACGGATCGACCGTCTTGCTATTTTTACTATGAAACCTACTCCTCCTGGTTGAGCAGCCTGCCGCCCCAATCTATCCCTCTCGACACCTCGTGTAAATTTACTCAAGTCTCAGCCTCGACTAGTCTGTTGTGATGTCAGTCGCAGCTAAGGACGATGACCAGAACGAAGTAATGACTCACAAAGAAGCCTCGTGTGGATGTTGGCCGGTGTCTTTCGGATCGAGTTATAAATCTCCTCGACCTCCTCCTCACCGACATTACTGATATCCGCCATGAGATAAGCGATATCGCCTTTACTGTCTGAAAACTGCTTTTCGATGTTATGTCCACCCAAAATCTCGTTGATCCGCCTGAGCACACCCGGTTCGTTCCTGTGCACATGACAGATTCGGATATGACGTTCATCCTGTGCCGTGATGGCTCGAAGGTCAACTTCGGGGAAGTTGACTGCGCCCAAGGTGGTTCCGTAATTGAGGTATCGCGTGAGTGCAGTGGCCACTTCACTTCCGATGGCGCGTTGAGCTTCTTCGGTCGATCCTCCGATGTGCGGTGTAAGGATGAGGTTCTTGGCGCGGTGCAAACGGGGGATAAAGTCGCCTAGCGTATCGTTGAATCCCGGTCCGTTCGATCCGGGCTCTTTAGGGAAGACGTCGATAGCCGCACCTGCCAATTGTTTCGATTCGAGCGCTTCGGCAAGGGCAGCTAGGTCGACAACTTTGCCTCGAGCATTGTTGATAAAGTACGCTCCTTGTTTCATTTGACCAAACTCCTGAGGACCCATCATACCGATCGTATCGGGGATTTCGGGGACGTGGAGCGTGACAAAGTCTGAACTCCTCAATAGATCTTCGAGAGTCTCGACTTGTCGAGCGGTACCGAGCGGCATGATGGGAATAACGTCGTAGTAGAGGACGGTCATACCGAACGCTTCGGCCAGGACAGATAACTGAGATCCAATATGGCCGTATCCGACAATACCGAGCGTCTTGCCTCGGATCTCCCAACATCCCTTGGACACTTTCTGCCAGATACCCTGGTGCATCTCGGTCGATCGGTCGACGAGTTGACGTGACAGTGCGATGATCTCGGAAATGACGAGCTCAGCGACGGATCGAGAGTTGGAGAACGGCGAGTTGAACACCGAGATACCCTTTTTGGCGGCGTGCTCGAGGTCGACCTGGTTCGTACCGATACAGAAGCAGCCGATGACGACTAGCTGAGAGGAGTGAGCGATGGCTTTCGGCTTTGTTGGGGTCAGGGCTCACCTTAGGACAAGCGTCGAGGACCTTGGCGGTGATCTTGGTCTTGCTTCGAATACCGATACCCTGGTACTCGGGCAACTTCTGGATCAACTCGTCCTCGCTGAACGCTCGGGTCTGGTAGTCGACCTATTTCGCTTGTGTCAGCACAATCACCCTCGTAGGTCCTGCCTGCAAAGACTTTGCGACTCACCTCGTAGCCCTGCTTCTTCAAGAAGTCCGCGGCGTCCGAGTTGATGTTCTCCAACAACAAGATCCTCAGTTTACCGTGCCTCTTGGCCTTGGCCTCGCCATTCTCATCCTGCTCAGCCACCGGGTAAGTGTTGGGCAAGAAAGCCGTCAATTGACGGGCAAACGAGTGAAGGACATTGCCCGAGCTCGATCGATTACGTCCGTGCGATCCGCTTAAGTACGAGGCGTTCTGAGGGGAAGTCGAGTGTGCACCGAATGAGGCCAGGGGTGAGGTGCCAGCTGCTGAAGGCGAAGTCGGGCCGTACGATGCGGCGGGGACACCTCGGGTGTTGGCTGGGATGGGGATGCTGAAGTTATCAGCGCGAGTCACTGAAAGCATTATATGGGACATCACCGATGTGCTCGTTTTACTTACAAAGTAGGCGGGTCTGAAGCCGAGACGGATGGTCTTCTACCGGTAGAAGTGGGTTGCGACATGGCGTGATCCGATGAGTAAGGCGTGGTCTGGTGTGTGTCTACCCTCGTCGTGGTGTAGGCGAGTCTACTCTGCTGTATGATTGAGCTTGTATATATAGACGTTGATCACGACTCGATCTACTTCTCTCTGACCGAGATTCCGAACTGCTTTCTGCTCATCACGAGCATGTTGAATATTTCCCCAATTTTCCTGTATATTTCTCCCTACAATTTCTGGCACTAGTCGTGGTAATCCACTC
>JAKLMH010000034.1:0-105494 GCA_022813505.1 Tremellales sp. FJII-L8-SW-PAB2
CCCCTACCCCCCTACCCCCCAAACCCCCTAACCCCCTAACCCCCTAACCCCCTACCCCCCTAACCCCCTAACCCCCTAACCCCTAAAGCTCAATAAGTGCCGTCGTTGGGTGCACTCGACATCTGAGAAGAGGTTGACCATCGCTTGAAACTCAGCTTCACACTTGAGTCGGAACGCTGGCTCGACAGCGATTGCTGGAGGTGCCAGCAGAGGGTCGTTTGGGACGCTGGTGGCCAAAGCGGACATTGTTGACCAGGAAGTATAGCTTAGCGATGTGTAGATGTCTGGAGAGTTTGGCAAGTGACAAGACAGACGCGACTACGCGAGCTCAGATTGTCAATCCCCTGACATTGGCACACTAGGTCTACGCAGAACCCTACACCCCAAAATGCGCACCAGCCCCATTTGGCGTAAACATCACGCCGTCTCAGCCTGGCGTGAATCCCCAATCCGCACGGAACAGACAGACTGGAGAAGCGGCTCCCAATCTGCTTGAGCTTGACCGTTGCCACGGGGTCGACCGACAGGATTCGTTGACAGTAGGCGGGAAGTAGACCTAATTGAAGCGCCTGCGTGACCGCTTCGTCGCCTTGTATCTTCCGCAAGACACGGTTTGCCGTTTAATAGGTGAGGGGACCGTAGTGACCCTTGTACCAGGCAATGACCTGCGCCGTTGTGGTTTCGCGTGTGACCGTCATCTGCCTGACCTGCAGCAGTCAGTTTGCATCACTGATGTCGAGGACAGCGACATACTCAACATACCTTCTGCTCGACAAACTTGTAGCTGTTCATTGATCCACGCTGTTACTGTAGGACCCCCACGCAGGTGTGCTCATTGACGCCTCGCCGTAGTATGTTGGTATCCTTCTTCCGAACAAAGGAGACATAAGCCTCGAAGACACAGTCAGGGGCTCGACAGGTCAGGTGGAGACATGTTGCGCTCCGCTTCTTGACGTATAGATTCCCTTGAACAGCGTGAGATGCAGTCGAGATTGTGTTGTAGGCTTCTTGCAGCGATGTGAAGCGATCACCAACTTGCCACCCTTGGGTATTCGTGGCATTGGTGGAGTTGGCGTTGGTGACAATGGTTGTGGTGGTCATTGTGTCCATCTACTTTGACGGTAGTTGATGCAATGAGAAGAACAACGATGACATTTGACGAGATTCTTGACGGGGACTGGCTGCTATTCTGGTCTAAAAGACTTCCGGCTGCCATTCTAGCGAGGACGGCCGACACGAATGCCATTCCAGTCATGAACTCGCTATTTGGGGCCTCCCGACGCTCAAGTGAACATCGCACGGACGGTGCTCGCAGTTGATCTTGTGGTCGGCTACGGTCTATCTGGCTCGCCCATTTAGAAGGTCTCGTCTTTGCCGCCACTTCGGTCTGGAGCCAAGAAGCTTGGAAACGATTGCCGGCGTGTGCCATCGGGAACGATTGCCAGCGGGCAGGGAGGTCTTGGACAGACAGTATACTCTTGGTACAGGACAATCACGCCTGTTCGCCTTCCAGATTGGATCGTGGTCATTCTCAGCAGTCGCTGCCATGCCGCTGTCATTTCCGGCGTAGGACCGGAGAACACAGGTGCCGTAGCAGAAATGAGATTAGTTGTGTTCGTATTGTAGCGTAACACAGGTAGCACTCTGTTTCGTTACTGCATAGGGTTTGATATGTTGTTGACTAAGTACAAGTGGTGAAAAATCGACTCGATCATATGTACAATGGTATGGAGAAAAGAAACGCTCTGCGTCGTGAGAGAGGGAAAGATCGTATTAGTGGTGGAGTATGAGATGTAGCTGGAGGATCGGCGTCTGGTGAAGAGAGAATCCAGACTATTCAAGCCTGTTTCTTCGACATCTTCGGCATCGAGATGTCCCTAAGGACGAGTCGAGAATCGATGTCGGTCTGAGCAGTCTCATCAGCGATGTGAACATGCAACATAGACGTGAAGACGGGCGGGAGACTCACAAGCACCATCGACGCACTTCCACCGTCGCTCGGCAGAGGCATCATTTGCCTTGGCTTCGGCCTCAGAGCGGCGATGTGGAAGCTGCTCTCGTTGGTGTCGTCGAGACCGGTTTGATCGGTATGGCTGGGCCCCGACTGATGGACGGGCGCGTCAACCGGAAAGTCGACCAGACCTCGAAAAATGAAATTCATCGCTTCATGACCTCGTACCATCTCCTGCAAGGTCTCTCGGTCTTCGGTGAGAGACTTGAGGTGGGCTCGGAGACCGGGAGCGAGTCGAGCATCTCGGGACGGGTTTGGCGCCTGATGCAGTCAGTTTTCGTCGCGTGATACGGGCGTATCGCGCCATACCCTGGACATGACACCAGCGTTCTTGAGTGTAGCCAGCACGTGGCACGATCGACCAGCAGCTTCTCGGTCGAGAGAGGGGACGACCATGACGACGAGGTAGATAGAAGGCTGAAGGAGCAGGTAGTTGTACACCAAGCCAAGACTGGTTCATCAGCTTCGTCAGGCGAACTAAGATCGAGCAGATACGTACGTGGGGGTATTGCACACTTTCTCGAGTGCAGCCTCGTAGCAACCACCGCTCTTGGCCATGTAGAATGGTTTAGGGTAGGCTTCGCCTCTACAGCCGTCAGCTCAGGCATGTAGAAGAGTGTACGGCCGGCGCGGCGAGCGAGGAGTTGACGTACCGCTGATTGGCCCAGATTCCCACTTTGGTGTCTTCGGCCGTTTTGCCTTTCGACGGTCGCTCAAATCCAGGTCCATCTGACATCGACATCAGCAAGTGAGTCCTGACTGCCGTACCCGGGGAAGACTTACCACAGATGACGATTGAGCCCCAAATGTTGACCGGAGTATCCTGCTTGTGGTTGGAAGGCCCGTAGAAGATACCTTCTTCCTCCTTCCAGCCCTTCTGCTCGAGTCGAAGGTATCGAGCGTCGCAGTGAAGAATATCCTGGACAGTCAGTCAGCAACGCCCATCTGGAGGGAGAGACACTCACAATCATGATCACAATCTCCGACCTCGACGACGCGTATTCTGGCTCCACTCCCTTGTCCTTGGACTTGCCCTTAGACTTGGCCTTGGTTTGCCCAGGGTTCGCCTCCGTCGACTGGTCGGGAAGCTTGCGGCTGTGGGCGAAGGCGAGGTAAGAGGGAAGCTGATCGATCTCGGGCGGTAACAGGCGGATGGCGGTCAGATTGTCGCAACCTCGGTCCAATCGTTGGGCTCCGTCCACTTCTACCGAGAGGAGGTCGTACGGGACGACCGTCTTGTTTTCGATACAGCCTTCCGCGATGGAGAGAAAGAAGACCACGTTGGCGTTGTGGAAGATGTCGACGATGAGAGGAATGAGCCCTTCCCTGATAGCAAGGGTCTTGCCGGCGCCCGAGCAGCCGTGAAAGGGGACGACACAGTGTTTGGGGCTGTCAACGAGAGCTGCGGTCGTCAGGCGCACTCCGAATAGGCTGGTGAAAATTATGTGCTCACCTCGGAAAACGTCCTCAAACTGTCGTGCGAACGACTCGGGTGACCAGGTGGGCATGAACAGGTCTGGGCGATGAGTCATCAGGACCCAAACAGATGTCGCGTCGGGTCGCTTCAGACTTACCATAGGTAGGAAGCGAGTTGGCAATGCATCCAGCAGAGGTTGCGACCTTGGCGTTCAGCGCGAGGCGGTTGTTGACCATGAGGAACGCCGGCTTGTCAGCGACAGTATCGATACCTGCAACAGCGGGTCGTTGGCTGCGAGAGTCAGCCGTGATCGAGGAGGCGAAGAGGACCATGCGCACCATATCAACACAGTAAAGTCCGACGCCGGCTTGAGAACTGGTCCCTCGGGAACATCGACCTGCTTCCGTCGGCTGAATATTACACTACCAGCCGCACGTCCACTCACATTCACATACTTCTCGATCACCGAAGTACCGTTGATGGAGATGGCTCGAGAAGGTGGTCGGGACAGCGGCGGTCCTTGCTGACTGGTCACAGATGAAGGCTTTCGCGACAAGGGAGGTCCTTGCTGAGTGGTCGCAGTCGATGCGACCGAAGAGATGGATGCGGATCTTGCTTTGTTGCGCGAGGACACAGTTGGCTCGTGCAGCTACAGCACAAGGGTTAGCTCGACGCTACAAGCCATCATTCCACGGCGACTGACCTTAGACACTGGTTTGGCAGCGGGCTGCTGTTTGGTGTTTCGGTTTCGGAGTCTGGCAAGCATATTGGGGAGGTGTGACGTAACAAGATGTATAGAGTTACGAGACAACGAACTGAGAGCAGAGAGTTTGTTACGAGACTACCGCTCACCTGCTGGGTTTCGTATTTGTTTCGTAACGCCCAAGTCCAGAGTTGTGGTCTCGAAACGCCGCGTACCATTGTAAGTGCAATGCCGAAAGTGGCACTTTAGCGCAATAAACAAGTGTTTCGTTACCTCACCCCCCCGAACAAGATGAAGATGTTTCGTTACACTTCTCCACCACTTGCGTCTGTTCCGTAACACCGCTCATATAGCCCCACATCACTCGATGTCGTTCCCGACTGCGTTCACTACTCCCAAACGGGATGCGTTCCTCCGATACGGTCCAGGCGGTGCGCAGCTGGAAAAAGTCATACATCTATCAACCCAGTATGCTCAGGCTGTTAGAGCCGCAATCGCGATCGACACCCATCCCGCTAGCTCTCCTGCTTTAGCGGTAAACCACCGACAATGGCGTGACGAGGTTCAGCACCGCAAGGCCAAGGTCTTATCGATTGATAGCGTTCAACGGCATTTACTGGCACCGCTCCTGGAAGGAAGAGCGGCCAATCTTTCGGCAATGTTGGATCCATGGGCGACGGTGTTGAGAGATATACCCCCGGAGTTGGTCGAGCGACACCAGCGGGGGAAAAGGGCGGATTCGATCGAGTGCGCGAGGGGTAGTTCGAGGGGTAGTGTACTGATGCCCACCCAAGAAGTGAGACCTTCATCTCTCGCCCGATACAGTGTGATGAGGTTTGCTAACGTCGCAGGAAAACGATTTGACGTTCGGAGGGCCGGAGAACGATGAGTATAATGAGGCTCAGCTGCCGGACCATCACGCCGTGAGTTACACGTAGCCTGCGCTGATCGCCTTCCAGCTGACGACTGAGTCACTTCGGCCTGAACGGAACTACCGCCTGCCAACACCTCGCGAAGCGTCCGTTCCCCACACACCTCAGATTACTCCCACCCCGCGCACTGCCGTGAGGTCGACGCAGGCGCAGGCGCAGGCACCCGGTGTAACCAAGTCGAACAAGGCGAAGGGCAAGTCTACAGGGCACAGCCACACTCGCCTGCAGCAGCTCATGTCCGAAGAGAGGGAGAACGGCAGTAAGTTCTTTTGGGGTGTACTCGATAAGATCAGAAGCTCTGACGCTAATCCTACCTAGGTCGACCAGCATCGCCGGCTCCGACCGTCGCGTCATCGACGGTTGTCGGTTCCACTTCGAGAACGTCTCCGCATACACCTCGGCTTACCGGTCTTCAACGACCCAAGTCTCGCCTCGGCATATCGTCTGAGAATAGGATGGCAGACACGTCTTCGACCGGCTCTCCAGACGAATCCGATGAAGCTGGTCCGCGCGCTTTCATGAACGACTCAGCTGGTCACCGCACTCCGTCAAACAACTCGAACGGTGGCATGCCTGATCCGTCTCCCCTTGTCGATATCACGTCGAGTAGCGAGGACGCGTCAAAGGACGAGAAGAGGCGAGCTTCCCAGAGAGCGAGATGCGCGGCGTGGAAATCGCGGAACCTGCAGTTCAGCAACGGGGTCAGTGTCTTCTCCCTCAAGCCGAACACCTGGTCAGGAGCTGACTTCGTTAGTCCACTCAACTGGCCGCCACCTTCTCAAAAAAGAGGGAGTCGTGGGAGGCTGCCGGATTGTTGCCGGTGAGGCGGGACTCGGTCGAGGATGAAGGCTGTGAAGAACTTGACGAGCGGGAGAGGGACATGTTTGTTTGGCTATATGAGACGATGGAGGAGTTCTGCAAGATGGTTGACGGTGAGTCTCGCTTTCCCGGAACCGCCGTACCTCGCCTGTCACGTCACGTAAAACCTCTTTTGCTGATCATTCCAGACATCACCTCCACCAAGAAGTCGACGAGGGCGGGCGACACTTCACGCAGCACCTCGGCGAGCAATCGCAAGCGATCGACTCCTAGCGATGACGATTCGGAGGACGATAACGACGGTGACGACAGCTCCACCTACAAGCAGTCTCGAGTAGTAAGGCAGAAGCGTTGAGTAACGGAACGTGCCAGTTCCTGGTCATATCGCATGGATGAGGTTGGGAGAGAGGGACTTGTGAGAAACAATCTAACTTCGGGATTGTGATGTTCACCTGTGTAGGACAGTCATATTCAATCTTCTTGGCCACTCCGATTAATACGCTTGTCTATGCATCTTTAACGGCCTATGTACTCCTATCGGTTTATGCAGATAATCTTGTCCGATGACATCCCTTCAAAAGTGGTTGTCGGAAGTCGGACGTCATCTAGAATGACGGAGTGATCTGGCTTATTGTGGGTCGACCCACTATATGATGGGTCGACCCGTGGTTGTTATGGGTCGACCCGTAATTGCACTGGGTCGACCCGCGGCGAAATCTCGTTCAGTCATAAACTTCTTCGTCCTTGAAGCCAGCTCTGTTTTGCGAGCTGGATATTAGCACTATCAGTGTCTGGTAGCTGGCACAACGATCAGAAGCGGCTAGCTATGACATATACGGCTCGAGCCAATGTATCTCTCCAGGATTATGGGTCGACCCTTGGTCGCGCGTTGAATTGTGGGTCGACCCGTGATAAAGTGGGTCGACCCGTACTAAAATGGGTCAAACACGTGGCAGAATCAGGGTTTTGTTCACCTTGGACGCGCGTTCACGTCACTTCCCTGTTGACTTCATCATGCACTCGGTTATAGCTTAGCCTCGACTATCGCATTCGAGATGGCTCCGACCGTCGCGGCGGACGTACGACAGGGCGACATCGTCCTGGTCCCCTTCTTGGTCCCCTTCAAACCCGACGATAGCATCTATTTGCGGGCGACTCACGCCAACCTGCCTCTACCTATCCTACCCGAGCCTGGATCGTACGATCACTCGACTTCGCCCGCAAGCATCCTTCGCACCCACTTACATGGTCCGGCTATGATCATGTCCGTCTTACCTCCCTCCAAGCGCGACTACCCAACCGATCGAGAGCTGTTGCGATTCCCATACTGGCTTGATTACGATCCGGAGAACCCACCGCGATCTATCAACGTCAAACCACCATCAGACACCGCTCGCGACGCCGACATCGACTCCTCACGTTCCGATTTTCAAGATGTACACGTCGTGGTCCGTCTACTCAGCCATCCGCATCTATCGTACCCAGTTCCCTTGGATCGCCTAATACCCTGGTCGGCTGTTCGATTCGACAAACACAATGGAGTTCAGGTTCTCGAGCAGTGTCTATCAATCCGCAAAGAGCTCGAAGCTATCGGCTCTCTTACTAGCACAGCTTCGGAGGAGGATAGAGTTGGGCAAGATCCTGGTGTGGAATCCAAAAGGGACGCTCTCGAGGCATCTTTCCTTCTTCATCGCGCTTGGACAATCGCAAGTGTGAGTTTCGAGTGCTATCAGCGGGGTTTGATGTACGCTGACTGTGTTCCTTCACTCGATTTCACTCCCTGCTACATCCATACACTCTGGCCTGATGCCCCCCTCACCCTCTCTCACTCTCGTGCATCCGCATCCGACTCATATTCGAAACTGTATATTCGCAATCGCCAAAATCCACTCGACACCATTTCTGAATTCCCCACCCCACTCGGATATTCACTATTTCCCCGTTCTTCGAACCGCTCGCCTACTGTCTGTTCGCTCACTGCCCCACTCGCTACCTCATATCACGGCCGTTCCATCGATTTTCCTCCCCACGATCCCACGGCTCTCCGCTCTTGGCCTGCGTCTACTCACTTATCGAACTTCGGAGTACCGCATCGTCCAGTCAATGTCGCTCTGGGCCGCTCGGTGTCCTCATCGTCTCGACAGGGATATCTCTCGTCTCGCTCGACTCAGCGGCGGCACTATCAGCAGTGAGACGGAGTGGGAGGAGGCTTTAGGATCGGTCAGCCATGTGAGTGTTGTACTTCCCTGGCTCGGTCCACCTCATTAGACACCATGCTGCTTCCCAACCCCTATCACCGCTCTTTCACCTGTATCCCATCATTCCTCTGGCTCTCAGTCATCCCGTCAGCGCCACTGTTCTTGCTCCTTCCCCCCTCCCTCCCTTCTACTTGCGGCCAACCTACCTCCGCGCCTATCCTCTCCGTGCCGTCACGTAGTCGCACACCGTGGAGTCATCAAGTGCGAGGCTCCACCGGATAAGCGAGTGAACGGGGGAGAGGTCGTGCTGAGAATGCCGCGAAACCTGTTCTTGGCGACATGCCAGCTGATCCCTCAGGCGGTGTATGTAAACAACACCGTTCTCCAGGCGGGTGACCATGTCATCGTCAGGAGATCAGGATCTGCTGGCCTCGGCCATCTGCGCGTCAGGTGAGTGATGCTCGTTCCGGTGACTCCATCACCATAGTCAGGCAAAGCTGACCTTGCCTTCCAGCCACTTCACCTCGTCTCGCACCGGCGATTCCCCGGCCATCATCTCCGTTCACGGTCAATATCGGTCACAAGTTGGGGCGGAGGCTGTAACGACGGACGGCGTCGAGGAGGATATGGATGAAGGAGCTTTGAAGGACGCTGTGACGCTGGAATGTCAGTAATTTCTGGTTTCACCATCCTCCCGGCCTCCGTCTTGTCATCACCACACACGAGTCGAATCCGGCCATCGCGTACCTTCTCTTCATGATGGCTGATGTCACCCTCCTCCTCATCACGTCTTACTCCAGTTCATCAAGTGCACAGCTGATCTCGCTAGCTATCGACTCGAAATGTTACTCGTCCCGCTTCCGCAATCGACCCGATCTGGGTGCCGACGCTCGCCGACCATTACGGCTGTACAACACCGATTGGGCCAGCTCGAATCTTAATGTCTATCGGCAGTACGAGACTATGCTGGCGGAGACGATGAGGAACAGAGTGGAAGATATGGGATCGGATTTCAAGCAGGATCGGAAAAAGTCGTCCAAGAAGTTTACCGCTGTCTATTTTGGTGAGTTCAGCTTCGGCTCCACCATCCCGTCCAGCCTGCCACCCAATCCTCCGCTATTCACCTTCGGCTGAGCCACTTGAGCTGATCATTCGTCAGTACCACATATCGAGCCGCATCTTCTCTACTGCCAAGCGATGGAAAACGTCGACCGCAGGATCTCGTGAGAGCAATCCTTGCGGTCGATTGTGGACTCGAATCGTCACACGCGGACACGCATCACTGCAAGCCGACTGATTCTGCTTGTCCTCTGTCTACTTTCCGATGTCAAGTGAGCTCATCTTGAACCTGCTCGTACGAACAAGGGAAGCTAACAGTCTGGAGGTTCGCTGTTTATCGCCGGTCACAAGTATGCGGATACAAGTGTACGGGTCACCACCACCTCGACCGGAACGGGCGATCCAACAACCTCATCTGCAGAGATGTGCGGCTGCGACATAAGCGTACGATGATGGCGTGGAACTTGCTGGATGGAGGAGGATTCGACTTGCGCCTGCCAAGGTGGACGGTTGAAAAGTCGGCTATACATCGTTACGCTTGAGCCTGGTATAGTATGAAATATGAACACTCTGCTCTCGTCTCCCGCTAGACGAGGCTGCCATCTATGATCGTCCTCTCCATATCGCCTAAGACGCCGTGCCACCCGACTAGCCACGACGAGACCCACTCCCCATCCCCTCATCTCAACAACTGATTTCCATTCCCGCGTCCTCATCCCCGCATCCTCATCCCCTCATCCACGTCCAAGCCTCGCTGACCCATCTGATCTCCGTCAAAGCAAGGCGCCTTGACTCTCTCCTCCCAGTCGGGGTCCAGCCACGATAACGAGAGGAGACACGGTGTTGAGAACGATCGTACCGGTGGCATTCGCGGGGTGAAAATGTCGCTAGCGTCGGGCTTTCCGAAGTACGAGTGACCAGTCATGGCTGATCCTGTGGAACGGAGCAAGGGCATTGATGGTCGGGCTCGAGCGGGAGAGTGGAGTGCGGATCGATGCTGAAGATGGTGAGCGGGCGAGTCGACTTCCTTGATCGGTGAGAGTCGCGGCTCCCAAGTTAGAGATCTTCGGCTACTCGGTCGCGCTGGAGTCGAGGTCGTGGTCGCCTCCGGAATCTCGACGTACTCGCTCAACAGATCCGCAAGCGAGGTGATGATGACATAGTCCGGCTCATTGGGGGTTTCATCGTCATTATCCGCGTGTCTCGACCCAGTCAACGTTTGTCGTCTAAGCTGCAGCACCGCTTGCAGAGCTCGTACAATTCGAGACGCTGTCTTGATGAGGACGCCCATGTCGGTGATGTATCAGACAAGAGGTACTGTGTCATGGGGAGTGTTACGTGACGCCGCGACAAGCTGTTTCGAAGCGCGTCGACCCAAACTTCGTGAGGACGTGCTACGAAACACGTCCACGCAGCCAAATTTCGCCACATCCCAAGATTCCGTCAGTTATCTCCGGCTCGTCCACTTAGTTGTCGTCCATCTCGCCAACGCCATCAAACACTCTATCAATCATCACTCTATCATCACTCTATCTTAATGTCACTGGCAACTGCGTGTCTGGGACGAACCAGGGATGATGCTGCCTGACCTTGTGGTCGAGTTGGGCTAGTGTCTCGGCCTCGGTCGACGGGCTAGCCCACGCGTCCAGGAGCTCGTATGGTGGACTATTCTCTGCGAAGTCAGCGCAATCGCCTCGGCCCACACCTTCATCACAACCATTTCGCTTCCGACTTGACAAAGACACGGTACGAATCGGCAGGCTCGGTCGACGCATCTAGAGGCCTTGGTCGTGTGGGACTGCTGTGAGTCAACTTTCACCACGGTATTCCACCACCATCACATTCATCACGTCGCTGCTCTTCCATCTCGCATCACTCCCACTCCCAGCTACCACTTATCCCCTTCCACATACAACCCCTGCCCAGCCTACACGTACCATGGGAGCGGTCGCTGATCTGATAGCGCGGTGAAGCCTTTCACGATCACGTCAAGTCGTCATCAAAGTCCCTGGCTTCGTCCTGACGATCGATCGGCTTCACTTCAGTCGGTGGAAGCCGAAATCTCGTGAGTGTCTCGGCTCGCCTCCTGTCCCCGCCGTTATGTCACTCAACCCCTCCTCGCTACTACCTCCTGTCAAGACCGTCTTCGTCTCTGCCTTCCTCCCTGTCTTGCCTCATCCGTGCTTGGTCGCAGTAGCTGAAACCGCAGGTCAGCTCTGCTACGTTCCGAAGCTATCCAAATACCGAATATAACACTTGGACATGCGTGGCCCTCTCGGTCAGGTGAGGTGTGAAAGGGGGGGGGGGGGGGAGGGAGATGGGTTGGTTGGTTCGGAACAGCTGTGGGGCGGACGGGGTTCATCAGCGGTAGCAAGGGGATCGGCCAAGTCGAGGATCATCGCCCGCTCTAAGGGGAAAGCGTTGTGAGTACACTCGTTCACGTCCTGTTCACGTCTTCCCTTACCTTGTACATCTCGCTCTCCGATCCATCCAAAACCCTTCACGTCCCCAACTCCCTCTCTCACTGCATCTCATCACCGCGCGTATGAGCCGCGACTGATCTTCCAGTGTATCTCATCTCTGATCAAGCAAGTCGCACGCTCAGCAACTCGAGTTGCACAGCTTCCAACATCGATTACCGCCAACTCCTCGGCCTTCCACGCAGCCCAGTACGTCGGTTTGCCATCGGATCGGTACGAGATCGCGCTTACGCACTTTAGCGTTCCTCCTCATCCAGGACGACTAAACCTCCCACTCTACACGTGTCCCCCCTCTTCCTCGTCCCCGTCAACGCTTGTCGATCACCACCGATCTTCTACATGTCCGTCCGCAACCGCACGCTCACGTTCATCCACCAAGTGTGTCATACGTCAACGTCGTCAACTGGTGTCTGTGCTGACAATAGTGGCTTAGATCGGCGCAGGCCTGCCGTATACGCACGATGAAGGTTGTTGAAAATGGAGAAGTTGGTGGACGTCGTCGTCGTGGATGGTCTTGTGAGCTATGGGAAGGAGAAAGTCAGGGATGGGTGAACGTCATCGTCGTGGATGGTTCTGTGAGCTACGGAAAGGAGAAGATCAGGGATGGGAGCGACATATGAACTGTCGACCAGCCTCGTGCGATATCACAGTATTCGGGCAGACTAACAATGCCGTCGTCGTTGACTAATAATAGATGTCTACTTCTTCATGTATCGTTTAACATCAGCCCCTCGTCACCTCAGCTGCACTGCGGTCCTCTCGATTTGTCCTTGTGTCGGGAACCCGGGATCTCGTCTGATGGGGCATCAGTCACCCTATACTGCAACGCACTAGCTCGACTCTTCGACAAGGGGTCTACCGGTCCCGTGTCGAAGTCTAGTCGATGGCCGCAGGAGACCTCGCTCGCTGAACCCGACCTCAAGAGACCAAGTACAATCTCGTCTTTGAGGAGCTCGACTTTCCGCTGGTACCATATCGCCTTCGTACTCTTGCAAGAGGCGAAGACGCCTGGCTTGCTCTATACCACCACCTGATCCGAGATTGAATCTCCGCAACGTATACGAGAGGACTGGGAAAAGTGTCCCGGACGTTGTCACTGGCCCCTGCCAGCTTTGGGCCAGGGACGGCGCGGTGGTATCGAGTGCTGGAAGTATGACTCTCGCAATACGTAAACAGTACTGGGAGCTTCTCAAGCATGCATAGTCCCTGAGTAAATTCAGTAAAACGCAAGGACAGTGGAGTTAGAGATGTTTCGGTACGTCTTACATGTTTCGTAACGTATTGGCCGATATGAGTGTACCCGCAGTAGAGGTTGCAACGTAGACTACAAACGGGTGATGCTTGCGACTTAGGCTTATCTTCATGCTTACAGACCCTATCCTCGTACACGGATTTTCTGCATTCAGATAGAACACATCATCGGTAGAACGTCTAACCGAATTGCAGGAAGTTTGCGCGCAGCGCGCGCGCGCATGATTTTTGCTATTTCAAGTCGCAATTTTTGTATCACATAGTTAAGACCATTTAACACACAAGTGGATGTAAGGTGCGATGATCTGCTTGACATGACCCCAAGTGTAGATTTTCGTGTCGTGGAGAGAACCAGTCTCTTCAACAAACAAAGCAAGTGATTAAAGCAAGTGATTTGTCGCTCAGTTCACTCATTCGCGCAAGAGGAATATTAATTGTTAAGAACTGCTCAATGTCGGCTGTTGCAAACATTGAAACCATGATCCTCATGCAAGATCGTTGGCCGAGATCATGAACGAGGAACTACATGAGAAAAGGCAAGTTTGGCAGTTTCACTTGATCAAGGATCGGACTACAATGCGTGGAATTTTGCAATGCTATTGGCGCCGTTATTGGATACTGTTACTGCAGCAGATAATCACTCATATTTGTTGTGGACAAGAGATCCTTCCCTGCAGTAAGCGTCTTTGGTATCTCCGTTTTGGGCAATTACGCAGCACCTTTCGCGTGCTGGATCTGCTCATATTCTTGCTCATTAGGCATAGGTGATCAAAAAAGTCCAGGGGTAAGGGAATGAAGGTTGTACAAGACTGCATGTCTCTGTTGGTGACAAGTGCCGACTAACCCGTGAGCAAAATCAAGTCGTTGCCAACCCGCAGCTGTTGGCAACGCCCACTGAAGCTGTAAGGGACCGAGGCTTAGCACACTGCACTGCGTGTGATTTGTTGGCAACAGATGCCGATGCAGCGGTTTGCAACGGCAACCGGTTAGCAACGTGTGATTGTTAGCGACGACTAATTGTTAGCAACGCGCACTTCTCTTTCACGCCCATGTTCTTACAAGACAGTTAGAGTTTATCTTTCACGCTCATGTCCTTACAAGACACTTAGAGTTTACGGACTGGCGTTGGCAACGTCGAGTATGCTACTACCTCGGAATGCACTCAGATGTCAGCGTCGTGATGTACATACACCGAGCTCAGCGCACAAAGTCAGAAGGTCGGATTAATGGTGACAGGCAAACGACCGGAAGCTAAATCCTGCAAAGTAAACTTCACAACACGCGCGGAGTCAGTTGACAGCTGCCAGTGGCAGCTTGTTCTTGAAACAACCAGTCGGTATGCAGTCACTTTGAGTCATGTAGCTCCGCGCTACCATCGCGGACCTCGGTCATTTGCCTGATGGGTCTGACGCTCTCAAACTGTAATCTGTGAGCACAGAGCTTGCGGTGTTTGCATAGTAAACCAAGAAAACAGTCAGCCGGTTAGAATTGCAATCTTGTGACAAACTTAGGACCGAGACAAAGGTCTTTTCAGCTTAGTGATCTCACTCTACGCGGCGCGGCACAAGGGGCCGTGACTGCGTATCTGAATGGGTCAGGATCGCCCGATACAGAAGAAGCAATTCGCAGATATTTCCAAGCACGGTTCACGCTAAACACACAAGGCTCCTAGGAACCCCACGGTTAAAATGCTTGCACGAACTCACAAGATCTGATGCGCGTGTTACAAATTACCCGAAACGGTATTAACACGACTGTAGATTCAATATACAGACGTCAGCCCTGTTTGGAGCTCTTCTAGGTACATGGCCTGAAAGACTATCAAGGCGGTACTGTCTGTGACGTCGGGTTCCTGCCTTCCGAAGGAGTGAGGAGACTGAAACAAGGCTATCGGTCGCTGACTCTTGTTCCGTTACGCGTCAACTATCCTTCGTATCTATTACCTCCACTGCTGGTCTATCAACTCCAGAAGACTAGCTTGGCCTCGCGGATCGTTCATGTCAGGTCAATCTACAGGTCTTCGATGTCGTTCGCTAACCCACATACCTCCTCAGCAGTTGGAGTTTACTTCGGAGCTTCGCAACCGGCGCTCTGAATTGATGCAGGGCCGGCTAGCCAAGGATATCTCGGACCGAGACTGACCGCGTACTCAAATAGCAGACCAAAGACTTGCTGACCAGTTTCGTGTAAGTGTGGCTGATAGGCATGCATTTCGCACTATTCAACGGTTACCTCGTTCGGCAAGACGTACACCTGAGGTGGACGATCGGCTTCAGCGAACAGCATAGTCCTCACCTACCCGCCAAGCGCAAATAGTCGAGACTGGAGGCCATCGAAACTGCTCAGACGGATCGACATCGCCGCGGCCCATGAATAAAGCCTAGGAATCAGTGAAGCCTGCCCGTCGACGACGACACGATGTGCTACATGCTCGCCGTTCAAACCGGAATTCTCTCTTTCCCCACTCTCTCCTTCTCGTCAAAAAGGGAACTCGCCCGCTCATTCAAGAGTGACCGGCCGGCCGGGTCGGCTACCCCATAGCGGACATCATCGGCTCTTTGTCCCGAGGCCAATTCAGATCTTGACGATTGTAGAAGGAAGGGCCAAGATGTGGGCGCAACGGTAATGTCACCCACGTTATGTGGTGTCGCGAGGTCATGGTCTTGTTGAGGGAGTTTGAAAAGGAGGTGAGGGTATCGTCGGCTGGACCGTGTCTGGCAGGACCAAAGCGACGTTCAGCGAGTCCATTCGAATCAGGGTCGGACGCGCCGGCCATGGGGTGACGGAGCTGAAGGTGCTCTTGCCGAAGATGGCAGGCCCGCCCAGGATCCGCTCAGCTCATGCTGCATGTCAAGTGGTGATCTGTACGAGCCTGACATGCCGCGACAACCAAAGATAGTGTCCGAAACAAAAGCTCGCTTGGAATTCCGTCCGGCATGATGGTCGGGATCGGAGGGCAGTCGCGGCGAGAGAGTAACTGGCATCTCCCTTGTCACATAGCATTGAAGATCGATCCCGTCTCGCTGCTGGACCACCCGACGACCATATCTCTCGCGCTCGTCTGCCCCCACAGTTCTTCTTCTTCCTTCCTTGACCTCACGATCGATATCCTTCTCGCCGTGGCCATAGACGAGTTTATTGACTTTGTCAGTTTCTGGAATGCCGGCTATCGTCCCGCCTGGCATGAGCCTTTCTTTTGAAAGCGTCTCTCTGTCTTCCCTTCTTTCTCTCGTGGTACAGTGAGCAGCTCCCGTCGCTTGACCTACCATCCAACGGATCTCTGCTGACTTTGCTATATCAGTATGTAGTACCTGTCGTGCGGCGCCCTCCCCTTCATACTGTACACGCGTAGCTCATGCTTCAGTAGTGACTATCATAGCGGCAACATCTGCCCTCTGTACCCATACCTCCCTTGCCCCTGAACTCACGGCGCTTTCACCGTAGCATTCGATCTCGCATGTACTCTGTACTGACAATCACCCTCTCCTGAAAGAAGTTGGGGATGATGCCTCGAAGCTACCGATTGAGTCTCCGATTGACAAGCCGACCGTGGAATCGAAGACACACACTCTCTCCTCCGACCAACTTCCCAGCCCTAACCTGAACCGCCCACATATACCTCTTTATAGAAAGCCAGTCAGTGCAGACTCGAGGTGGTGAACTGGGCCGACTCTCATTGTAAGTGGGTGGCTGGCTTGTGGATCCTGCTCTAGTGGATCGGCGTTCCGGCAGAGCTAGACGATCTGATTGCTGGAATTGCTTGTTGTTTGCACGAGTACGGCAACGTCAAGACAAGCTGTTTGAGCGAAGCTGCGAGGGATATCCGAATCCGACCCTACACGAAGCCAGACCCTACTCGAAGCTCATAGTATGGGTTGAGATCATCGAAACGACTGGAAGGATTCGCGGGTGTACCATCACGGGGCGGCCACCTATAGCACTAATGGGTCGACGGTCGACCCACTTCAATCGTTGGTCGACCCACTTTGTTGATGGGTCGACCCACTGTGCCACGTGTCAATTATGGGTCGACCCGTATCCGCAACGGGCTGGCCTACAATGTTACGGCGTTCTGTACTCGTAATACTACCGATCCGGATGCACGTCCTTCGGACGATTCAGCATCACAATGGCTCTACTATGCGTGTAGTCGTAGGTCTTGGGATGAAATTCTCTGTGAGAGTTTTTTTTAAACGAATCGCCCGTGATACACTATTTCTGGCAGGTGAAGTTTACAGCGAGGCTCATCCTTCGCCCGAGTGCAGCAGGGTGTATCCATCGGTCTCTGGGCATACTTGTAGCATCGACTCCACTTGGTTCCCCGTCTGACATTGCCTAGCGAGCGCCCCGCTCATACTGTAACCCGCATTCGCATCCTCACTCTGTTTCCCCCATAACCCCCCTCCCCCCGCGCCTCCTTATTAAGCTGACCATACCAACCCAATGCCACTTACTGTCCTGCTGCACCGTGAGCCGTCACCCGTTAGTAGACGTCGAGGCTAGTGACTGGACTCATCTCGACTGGATACACTCACGGCATACACAGCTCAATCGACTCCTCGACGTCCAGGACGGGGACGTGGTCCAGGCGATTCGGGGCTGACTCGTTCTCTACATACATGCCCCGAGTCCAGACGAACCGTACTCATCGATCCTCATTACCCTCCTCTTTGTCTCATCACCTTGCCCACCCGTGATCCAGAGTTGGCGCTTCCGCTCAACACATCATCAACACAGGACCGCCAGCAATCTGAAAGAGACCAGGCCAGACCTTCGTAGGGAATGACTCGTCCAGCTTAACGCTCGTTCGACCTGACGCAGCGTCTGACAGTGTAAGCTCAGGTGTACAGAGACGAGATGTGGGATGCACCTCAGGTGCAAGCTGGCGCGGCTGTTCGGACGCTCTGGGGTCGGATTGATTGCGCGTGCCTTTCTCTCGTCGCGTTTAGTCCACTGGTGTCACCGGCCAGAGTGCCCGGACATTCCCAGCCCAGCTTCTTACAATGGGATCAGGCCAGTGGGCCTCAACCTGATATTGAACCTTTCGACAGAGGACGATGCGCATGCAGCCCAATAGGCATGAGCCGTGATAGCTGGGTCCATGGACATACCTGATTTGACTCCTTCATGGCACGCATCATGACCAGTTCACATGCGGGCCCTCTGCAGAAGTCAGCCGATATGCTCAATTATATCGGGTATCAGCCATGAGGACATGGTCAAGGGACTGTTGGTACACCAGCATCACGCTTCCGCCATCTCTGGACAGAGCCCCAGAGCCCCGCAAGGTCTGGTAAGTCGATCGTATATCCTACTCACGACATACACAAAGAGGCAGTAGAGAGCGCATGACGTTCAGGCCAAATCGCTCAGCGAGGTGTGTGCGATGACGCGGGAGTTGGTGAATCTTTGATTTTGGGAACCTTGAATGACCCTGTCCGTCAAGAAGTGGACCGCCGACGCCCGCAATCGAACTTCCTGTTCCGTTAGGGCTGACTCCGCTCGGTCTGGCTCGCGTAAGAGCGTGCCGACTGCTACGGACGCTGTCAAGATAGACGATAGGTGATTCGAACCGCTCAATCAGTCCTCTAGATACCGCCCGACCATGTACCCTCCAAAGATAAACACGGCACAATTGCAGCCGTTCTATGTACTGTACCATCCCTCTGCGTTGCATTACAGTCTCGTCGTCATGCCGTAAGCAGTCCTCAGTTCTGGACCTCCGCCCTCGCCGATCACATCAAGTGTCGGTCAGTAAACCTGACATTGCATGAAGAGACCTACCTGTCGAGCGAAAGCAGCAAGCGAAGTCTTGTCGAGAGTGCGATTCGAAGCATAATCGCAATTCGAATGACTGTCGAACTGAAAACAGCTACCCGTTCTCCCGTATATCGTTCGTCGGGGCCGGTATGTTCTGTATAAAGGCAATCCCACCCACCTGAATGTACCAATAGTCAGTGGTAGCTCGTCCTTCGGAATACTTGAGGCAGCAGTCCGGGGGAATAAGACTCCGAGATTCCGAACTGTGTCGAGGTGCTGAGTCGAAAACGACAAGAAGCAGAATGAAAAACAAGGGAGTGGAAGCGGAGGACTTCGAGCGGAGGACTTGAAGCGGTGAACGCGGCGGGGAGTGCACACGGCCACACTATGGCCGGGGATTCTTTGGAGCTAGAAGCATTGCTCCAAGCGGAAGCGGTCGACGTGTGTAGCGTGGCAATGAGCTAGACCGAGTTCACGAGTCTTTGAAACTGTTCGGCAGGTTCAGACGATTCAGACGGAAGAGAGCCACTGTCGGAGCATACTGTGCATAATTAGGGGCTTGAGGAAGCTTAAGAATCTCGCTGTGCCTCGACAGTGACGATATGCAGACATATGCACCTTGCTGGGATCGGAGTTACATACTACATAGGTAGGTTTATGACAATTTCTGATAATGGTTCGACCCGTAATAATTTGGGTCGACCCGTAACATATTGGGTCGACCCGTAATAGTAGTGGGTCGACCCGTGATTTGACGCGCGAGTTGAGCAATCCCCCCACTTAAGTTCCCTTTTCTCTTCTTACTTCTTTGACGCGTCCACGATCTCCGTCACAATTACTCTTCTGTTTTTACGCACATGATGTAGCATGGGTATCGATACGGTACCGGACTATATACTTGCGGCGGCCCAGGCAGTACGAGAGAGGCTGCCGGATCGATACGAGCGATACCGCCAAGCTGTGAGTCACCGTGATATTCCAATGTCGATTCCCTCCTTCCCGCTCTGGGCCTCAGGTTACGACCATCCTCCCTTCCCGATGACGCTAACTTCTTCAGTTCTCTAGGTATTGCGATACTAGACCTGACCTCGATCGCTTGGCTATATATCTACGTCCTACCGCCATAGACGAGAATGCCGAGGAGATCTCAAGCGGGAAGGAGTCCTGGAATCAACATCTGGTGCGTGTTCCACCTTGATAGAGCCCGATTTGCAGCCCGTAAGACGGTGCTTGTACGTGAAGCTGACAGCGACGCACAGGTCGAGGAAGACTATGATGACGACCCGTTCTTCGGTGCTCCCTCGGACGCAGATTCGGTGGATGGACAGGAGTCAAGGGATGAGAGCATTGAGCAAAGGGTGACTGCCGGTTCCAGTGGCGCTGGGTTGCCGAGTGGGCAAGGTATCGTGAAGGACTCTGGAACCCCGACGGGTGGATGGATATCGCTCGATTCGCATGTCGTTCAGGACGCTACTTATAACACATCACCCATGGCTTCGCCTGCCCTTCACGACACCGGTCTCGGCGATGGCCAGTCTCCTCGAAACTCCCCTATTCCCGGATCGGCTTCGCCTGCCGATTCCAAAGCCCTACCGCCGGCTACGGATCACCTGTCAGCGGACCATACAAGTCCATACTCCACCGAGCTTCCTCTCGACGCTACTCCAACCGCCATCGACCCCGACCAAACGCCATCAGCTGATCTCATCGTTTCACATGGCTCTCCACTACTTGCATCCGGCTCAGCAACTTCCACGGAGCCGAATCAACCGGAATCGTCACTGTCAGCACCGCTCACTCGCTCGAAACGACAGTCGACGCCAACGCCTAGACCCAGTAACTCGGTGAGAAGGAGAAAGACGGAGCACTCCTCCGTCACTCCCAAAACTACCCGTCGACGACAACCCTCCAATCCCACGACTGGAGATCGCGCGGAGAGCCCAGTCTCGCGTTTCCGTCCCACTCCTCCGCCGATCACAACACTTGGTCCAAGAAAAGCATCCGATCGTCCCGCCGATCGAGCACCTCACCCTGCCGCGCCAGCCGATGACTCAGAGCCGAAAGCCGATGGTCATCAGGTGGAGTTCGAGAAACCTGGAAGTAGAGACGAGGACAGCGCTAGTGTAAGTAATCCTTCCTCTTCTTCCCTGTGCCTTGTTCCAGTCTGACTATCTCAGATTGTCGCGAAGGAGGAGGAAACGGCGAGCAAGTCGCGAGCTGAAGATGCAGCTCGGTTCAGGAAGAATATGGTCCAGGCATCGTCGATAGTACGTCCTGGTCCCTTACCTGTGATCCCGCCCTTTTACTCCTGCTGATCGATCCTCTAGTTTATACCGCTGCTGGAGAGACTGGCCGTCATGCATGGGCATTACGAACGTGATGCGGAGCTTCGGTCGATGATTGAGAGTCGTTATGACGTGGATTGGCGCGCAACACTGGAAGCATGTGCTAAATTCTCGGAGCTCGTGCCCAGTACGTCCATCCTATCGTCGATCGACACTTGATGGCTCAGCTGACCGAGTCTTTCTCTATACCACCTCCGACCCGATCGCCCGTTCCCCTGACACAATCCTTATCGCGACCTGGACCCCTCCATCTACCTTCGCTCTGATATCCTGCCGCCTTCTCTCGCTTTCTCGATCGGCCACTTCGTCGGCTATCAGCAATCAGACCGGCCAACGATAGGCGGAAGTCTACCTCGTCTACCAAACGTGTTAGCTCGGCGGATCTGAACTTGGCGCACAAATCCGGCATATACGCTGTCGCCTCTATGGTCCGGAGTAAGATGGGATACGATCCGGAGGAAAAGTCAAATCCGGTGGAAAAGTCAGGTCAGGTGGGAGAGTCAGATCCGTTGGAAGAGTCAGAAGGCGAGGCAGCGACGAAGGCCAGCCCAGCTGCAGGCAATTCGGCTACATTACCGCCCCGGCGATCACGCACACCGTCGACGTCGAGCCCCCCACCACTACCCAGAAAACGGTTCCCACCCAGAACAGGCCCAACAACTTTAGCCGAGGTATCACACCAGTGAGACTGCGCATGCATTCCGTCATATTGATTGACATTATCCGGTTTGTCGGAGCCGGCGGTGGTTACGCTCATTTCATTGACAGCAGATCCTCGATAACATCGACTCATGTCACTCTTCTCCTCTAAGCGATGTTCTGAGCTGTAAGCGATGCCGCAACACCGTTCTGCGACTCGACCTAAGCTCCGTGAGCACAGGCGGGACAATTCCTGACGACATGGACTACCGGACTCACCGTGAGCGAACCAAGGAGGAGTTGGCCGAACTTTGCGCCAACGGCGTCGACGTACAGAGCGCGAGAGGGGCTCGGTCGAGGCGAGGGATGGAGGGAAGGGGTGCCGTCGTTGTATGGTGAAGCAGTAAGTGACGGTACTGTGTGAGACTGATCGGTTCAGCTGACAATCCAAGCCGATAGAGCGACCCAGCGTCAGCCCTACCGTCGATTCGCCCATCGAATTTTTAGTAGATCCGCTCCCAGCGCCGTTAACCTCATCGCCACAACCGTCGCCCACCCCAAGCACTTCGCCATCCTTCGCATCCACTTTTTCGATCTCCGATCGTTCCAAGTCTCTCTGCCTTTTCAAATCCTCGAGCTCGTCCTTAGACGCCGCCAGCTCCACCTATGGAGGCGATTCAGACCATGTGGTGCATAGCGCTCGTCTACACGAACTCACCTCTAGGCCTTGTTTTTCTGCCTGAGTTGCGATTCAGCCCTACAACCCCGGTGCGACCAGTCCCTTCAGTGGGCTAGACTTACTTCTTTCTCAGCCAAATCCTTCTTCAGTCGCTGAACTTCCTCACGCGCTTCCGCGAGTGCGTCCTGCTTGTCAACGAAGTGTAACGCGCTCCCCTTGGGTTCGTATCACCAGACTCACTCCTCCTTGACCGTCAGGCCGAGCGACAACACTGACACTGCGTTGCTGAACTTTATCAGCTACTACTGCTGGCTTTCGTTTACCACACTTACCGGTTCGTCTAACCTGAGCAGCTCCCTGACGCCTCGGAACGACCGAGCAAAGGCGACCGTTCCGCTGGTCTCCACCGAAACCGACTTCCAAAAGGTGCATACCAGCACCGGTGACAGCGACGAATGGAAAGCGTCGATTAGGAAGCGGCACCTAGCGGTCCCCAGATCAGCGTTCCTCTGATGGCCAAATCCCTGAGCTCCGAAGTTGAAGACTTACACAAGAAAGCCGCTCGCCTGCTTGATGATTCGACTTCGACACTCTGGCTTGTCGCTTTTCAGTAGCGACGGGATTTCTTGCAGGGCGAGAAGGCTTAGAAGGTGATCAGCTGACGTAGTCTCACCATACGAGCAATATCGATCTTCCACTCACGATCCAGTGATCTGACGAGAAGCCTTGATATCACAGAACACCGGGTTCAGCAAGTCGGTCGACGTGTTTTCGGCTCCCGCTAGGTCTTCCAAGAATCAGCATCACCCCGACCAGCCGAGAGATACAGACAGGGCGAACCGATGACTCGGAAACAATCCCGGTTTATCCTCTACCGTCATCAGCGTCCTTGTCCGATCGAGATAGTCGGTAGACCCCACATACCAGCTCGAAAACACAGTGGCTCCTACTGCTTTGCTGGTTGTTTTTCGTCGCCCTCACCTCCTTCCTCCCATCGATCTTTCGCAAGGCGCTTGCCAAGTCGACTGTGCTGGAGATGTTGACTTGTATCAAACCGTCGATATCGATCACTCGACTCTCCTCGATAGTCTTTGGGGTACGGCAAGCGTGTTTGAGTGGCTTCGAGTTTTTGCCAGGACGGTCGTCTATCAGATCGTAGACTTTGATCGTCTCATGCTTCAGCTCGTAAGCGGACAAGCTGAGTTTCGACGACGCCGTCGCGCGTTTGGATTGAGGGGTCGGACCCGGAATGAGGTGCTTGGCCATTTGGCTTAGCAGCTGTTTGACCGTATGACTCTTCCCTGTGCCCGAATCGCCGTATAGGAAGACCGTCAAGGTGAGTCCGGTGTCGACGTCGTCCACCTTGACTTTGAGCTCCGCCGGCGACTTCTTACTCGGAAGACCTATAGTGGCCATGAGCGAGCAGTACTCTCGGATCTGACTTGGCGAGCCGGTTATACTCACTGTTCAGTGTAGGCTGTAAGACCTTAGCGAACAGTCGAGTCTGACTGTCCTTCCCATCAAAGATCAAGTCATAGGCCTTCGCGTCACTGGTATGGCTTGCCGGAACAGCCCTGGCGTTTTCAAGAGTGCCGATGAACTCCTCATCCGATCCGCCGAGGGTGTTGGCAGGGCGAACGCACGCCACGATAACCGGATCGACCATAGTCTCGGTTGCACTGCGCAATCACGTAACGGTGAACCTTGAAAGCGTACGTGTTCCGTAACGGGACAGGAGCTTTGAGTGTTTCGTAACATGTATATACCCCTGAATCCGCCACATTCGGCATTTTACCGTCTCAGTTGTTTTTCATGTACCATCCATTGCGTTCCGTCACGCCCAACTTTTAGACTGTTGACTTTATACCATTCCCACGGACGTCAACAACTCGTCAACTCCTCCATGCATCGTCGTCCCGTCGAAGTAGCTCATCGATCCGAACGATACCGCTACGGCTAGTGTGCAGGACTGACGGCTTGCGCCCGGGACCAGTTGTATTCACCTTCACTCGCAGCGCGAGGTGGGCAACTCATCGTGAGTAAAGCATCAACGCGAGGCATACCCGTTAAATGCTGATCATGACCAGTGCTAACGCATCGTCCCGCCTGACCGTTCACTTCCGGACTGACACGATCGGAATGTCGAGGCACGTCGATCTCTCACCCGTCCTTCAGCGGAAGAACTTTCGCTTGGTCAACTGCCCGACCGGAGTCATATCACTCGCACCCTGGGTTTCTCTCGACAACGACGAGACGTATCTCCATCCTCTCTACCAGAGCAGGCCTCTCATCGACCGCTCTTCCGCTCAACTGTCTATACCGACCGACTGGGCTGGCGGTTATTGGGATAAGAGACAGGGTCGAGTGCCAACGCAGGCGGATGTTCAGGCAGCTTTGGAGAGTCAAGGAGAGGGCGCAACTCTTGGTGGATCGGCGTCCTTCTATCCTGCGCACTGGACATTGCGGGTCCTTGCTCATCACACCCTCCTCTGCCCGACGATCCACCCGGTCAACGCTGTACATGTGCCCATACTTGAACGTGTAAGTCCGCTCGATTCTTCGAACTGGTCGACCTTCTCAGTCTAACGCGTCTCAGGTCACCGACTTCACACCTCCGCTCGCTATCCTCTTATCCCGCATACAAACCATGGTCCCATTCTTACATTGGTCGGTAGCTGGTCAAGATGCGCTAGATCCATACGGCAAAGAGAGATTTGACGGGCACTTGCTTCCTCCTTTCGTCTGGCAGTGAGTCGTCTTCTCTCCTGCGCACTATCACGCTTGCTGACAAGGGCAGATCCCGTATTACGTGCTCGTCGTGCGTCTCTGCCGAGAGACCATGCTACCATGTTTCGACCGACGCGCCCACTTCACACGGCATCCCCCTTCGTTGCGCATCCTGCGTTCTCGACGACGTACCTTGCCTTTTCACTGTCACCACTACAACACTCCGGTCGACGTCAGCGGCCCAGCAGCACGCTTCTACTTCAACTCGACAAGAGCGATCCTACCCCTCTCCAATCCAAGCTCGCTTCCTCCCCCACTTCGCGGCGTCTAAGAGGGATACTCTCGATCCCGCAACCATATGGTTCCAAGACATGCCCACTTCGGCGCCGGATGGGAACACGGGTGTGCTCGGTGACGACGAACCGGCAACTCAGCTGCTCAGTATTGGTGGACTCTACGTCAGGGGTCGAACAGAGGTTGAAAGTGGGAAACGGAAGTCGTCGGAGGAAGATACTGCTGCAAGCAAGCAGCGACGGGTGGCCGCGTCTACCGTCGAGGGGAAGCTGGACAGACTTCGGGACAAGTGGGGTGTTCTACCCGACGACGTGAGTCCGAACCGTCCAATGTGCGGCGCTGTACGAGGTGTTGGTAATTCGGCTGACATCCCAGCCTCTGGACCTGCTACTCCGTCGTCAGCAACTCCTGGCTCCGGCCGCCTCACCGACCACCTCCACTTCTTGCTCACACCTCCCCGAAGTCCATGTCCGCGTCCCACTTTTCGCAGCCGGATCCACACGCCAGATACTCGATGATTTACCCGGTCCCGGCTCAGCCTTAGTTGCGGATCTCGCCATCATCACTATCGCCCCGTCACCGACAAGATCTGATGAGCCCCCACATCTCGAGATCGTGCTCCGCGGTACACACTGTTCGGCGAGCGCCGTACAAACCGCCTTTCCTCGCGGTCTGGCTTGCAGGTCTGCGATGTCTACCACCACCTTCGATCTCGAAACGCAACATCGGAAGCCGCAGGACATCCTACGTCGCTGGCGTTCGGCACCAAGCTCGTCCTCCCTCCAGGCTTTAGCTGGTCATCCGGAGATTGCGGATGCAGGATTTGGGTGGGATGATGCTCGACCCGACGAGCTCGCGCTTGACCTACTGGTCGAGGACGATTATGTCCGGGATCACAACTTCAAGGAGGTATGGACAGCTGCTCAGCGAGCCCTAGGCCCTTGGCTTCAGCTTCCCGATACCGCCATCTCGCTTCGCGTACCCAGCCCGGTCGACGTCCTGGCAATGGGCACCCAATCGTCGACTAGTCCCGCCGGCTCCGAACTATTCAGCAATCTCCTACTCGGTCTTCCACCGACATCCCTCACTCCACCCGACTTCCTCGACTGGCTGCCCGGATCAGACGCTCCTACGTCGACCACGCTGGCATGCTACATTCATCGACTCAGCTTAGGTGTACCGTCTCCCCGCCCCAACTTCGACTGCAAAGTGATACGAAGCTGTCTCGATGGAGCGGATCATCTGAAGCTAGATGAGGAGTGGATGGAAGATGGGCTGAAGCCTTCGTGCCAATTGCTGATGGGGTGGATGAGGAGGGTGGATGACGAGAGCGACTGTTCTCGAGTGGCCTGGAGTGCGTATCTGCGCGAGGGGTCAGTGACCGTCTACGATGGGCTGTTGATGGAGGCGGGTGTCTCAGGTCATTCGCTGTCGGACCGGCAGGCCTTCTACACGAAGGTGAGCCAGCCGTCGCGATTCTCACTCGTGAAATCGGAACAAGCACTGACAACATCAGAGCGTCAACCTGCTACTTCGTCGACTGAATCAGAAGCCCGTATCGCGAGTGCGCATCGAGCAGGAGGTGAGCGGCTGTCTCAAGGCTCGACCGGATCAAATTGGCCGATACTGATTTAGTCTAGGTGATCACCACGATATCTCCACTGGCCACACTTCCTCTGACGGCGCATACTCTCCATATCCTCGCCCACGATCCCTTCCCGCACCGCCACGGTCTCGACGCGTATAGTATCAGCGATCAACCGTCACCGCCTACCGATTTGTGTCCCATCAGCCTCGACGCTGAATGGCTTTCGCAATTGCGGACCGGTCAAGTCCGTTTCCTCCAGCAGTGCGTTAGCGTGGAGACGATGCGGGCTGTGAGCACCGCCCGGAAGCGCATGTTCGGCCGGCATGCATCAGGTTGAAACGTACCGTTGCGGTCTGGTTTTGGACAAGCTGTACTGACAGCCGGATCGTCTACCTACTAATGTGCGAGGATTACTCATTCGTACTTCCCCTCGTGCTGACACAACATGCGCGAGATCGGTGAGCAAAGTGTTGCTGACGTGTAGCGTGGTTTACATCTACGACACACCGGTAGGTACGTACCGGGTCGATTCACTTGTGGAGTACTTGCGAAAGGAACGATATTCAGTCCAGGTCTCGACCTACCGGTATATCACGCACTGGCAGAATCGGGTGAAGGGCATGTCTGGTCATCAATACCTCGACATCATGGCCGCCAGTCCATTGAGGCAGATGGCATCACGTTGGGCTATCGTGCTGACCAATAGAGCTCGACTGGCTGACGCGGTGACGAGTGAGATATACTGTGTAGCACTCTTGAGGGTGTCTCATTTGCTGTGCCCAAGCTGTACGCGCAGTGGTCATTGCTCGGCACCGTGCCAGGTGTACAACCAGTTCTCTACCATTGGCAACACTGCCGCGAGTACGATTCGGCCCCAATAAGAGTCAACCTCGATATCGCTCATCTTTTGACCAGATCAACTGGGACATACTATGGTAATACCCACTCCGCAAGCATGCGAGTGAAGGCCGTCGACAGACAAAATGGTGGTAGATCCGGTCGTGAAGCTGGCAGACTGAGAAGGTCGGTCCTGGACAGCGATCACAGCGCTTGTGTGGAGCACCAACATCGGCGAAAGTCACGACGTGCTCCAACCGGTCACATGCTGGGTTTACATACATGGTCAGAAGACAATATTAACAGGCGCTGAGCTGCGGCACAGGGGGCTCATCTGCCGAGTGATATTCAGTGGAGACGACAAGCGACGAAGCCGTTCTTCTGAGCCGTTGATGGACACCATCTGTATACGCCTGACTGGTTGGATTTTACAGTCCTTCAAGTCCTTTTGTCACTCATGCATGGGTACATCGATCAATGCTCGCACGCGCTCAAGCATGTGCACAAGCTTTGATGGTCTGACCAACTCCTGCTGGGAGGGAATGGTAGCGACCTCATATCATTTGCGCCGATCACTGTGAAGTACTTCAAAACCGACTCACAATTGCGAAATGGTAGGAGGTCGCAAATGACACAAACATAGACGGACTGTCGATATCAGCTTGTTGGCCGGCGCGAGTACGTTTCTATAGGCTATGCATGTACTTCGGCGCAAGCTGCGCCCCCACTGTTCTGCCAACGTTGAGCTGACATGGTCGGATAGAATGTTTTCATGCAAGGTGCGCAGAAAATCCTGAGTCTAAGGAAAATGTTTGTCTCGCGTCAAATGCTTGCAAATTTGTTTTTCGCTGTTTGCGGCGTGACGGACTTCACGACTGTTCAGTAGTTGTTGGTCGACGTCATATTCGACTTCACGACTGTACAGTAGTTGTTGGTCCACGTCATATTCTCGATGGTCAGGACCGCCGCGGAACGACCGGTCGGTCATGTTAACCGCAAGCGACAACAGTTCTCACGGTTCTGCGCAGCACGAGTCGTATGGCGGCAATCGCCAGCGTTATAAAGGAGTGAAGCGCTGTGCCCGAGAATCACCTCACCGCATTAGCAACGCCTCGGTAGAGTGTGCGAGCCCGTTGGCAACACCCGACGTACGGTCACGAAAAGGACTCCGATGTTGGCAACACAAGCTTTTGGGATTGGAATTGAAGACAAGTTCTGCAAATACTGTATTAACATTCTCTGCAGCTTTCTCGATTGCGGATCTCGATGGTTGTCTTTCTTAATCACTGAAAACCAGTCGGCTCTCGACACGTACCCTACTACTTGGCTGCGATGATGCGCACCCTGGAGCTCAACCGCCGTCATCGTTGCTAACGATCGATACGTGACAACAGCGTTGCCAACGGGACTGACTTCTATGAGCTGTGCTGTAAGTTACACTGCCGGTCGTTGGCAACACCTCCGAAATGTGTCCAAGTGAGCTGTGAATGGGTTCTCTGCGCTGAGATGAGCCGGCTAAGCGTCTTGTAAGGTCTTCGTTGGTCTTCGCTTAATATCCGTAAGATCTGCCAGATCAAAATGCTCTACTTCATGTTTTATTCAAGGTGATCTCGGAAAATTGCAAAAATTGATCACGACGCGAGATCTCCGATCTCTGTAATCCGATGTCGACCAAGCCTCTGGCAGCATAGGAATTACGTAGCGTAGCATGTTGAGGGTCGTAGTACAGAGTGGAATGACGAGGTCAATGCTTGAAGTTTTGGAGCATTCGGCGTGTCACGCTAAAATATGTTCCCGAAGGCTTTGTTTGACCGTTCGCAATTCTCGCCCAAGTTCGGGCATCTTTCACAGAGGACCAGTCCGCGTGTATCATCTCGCACAGTGCATGACGTTGATTTACGAGATCCGCCGCTTTCGCAATAGACATGCTACGTTGGGAGCAGATGCAACGTGACACGGTTACAGATTGCGTTGGCAACGAGTCGCACTGCTGGGTTATATTCTCGAAGTCGGCAATGAGTGAACCGGGGACGTACCGTTGCCAACGATATTCTCACCGGTCGCGGTAGTGTCTCCGGGTTTGTCGTTTTATGTACTCGCCAGCGGTCGCGCACAAGCATGAAAGGCGATCCGCACTCGATGAATCATCTACCGGTGATTATCCGTTTGACGCTCGCGCTGCGGGCAAGCAGAACAGCAGCACAGACTTGCCGTCAAGTGAATTGTCGTAAAGCACGCTTCGCGGCAACGTGAAACACAAAGTTCCCTCAAGCACAGCCGCGAGCGTAGTGCAAGTACGTCACACTTCTATTGATGACGATCTCGCGAGATTGGCCGAGATGGACTCCAGTAGATATCGTCGTTGAGCTTCCGTTCCGCACTAGGCTGTCTCTGTTGTCGCGTTACCAACATGTCGACCACGTACAGCAGCGTGACGCGGAAACGGACACGATGGACGTTATCAGGAGACGTTTCGTTGCAGCGCAAGCATTGCGAGATGTTTATCCAGTCAGATGTATTGTTGCACGTAAAGAAAAATGAGCTGATCAGATCGCCGACTCGGAGAGCCTCTCTATGATCCCAAATTGCGTGTCTAGTGCTTCCACGTCATTCGCGACGGCTAAAGAGTTTCACAGCTCGAAGTGGGCTCACACTAAAATTGTGGGCGACGCGCGTGCATCCGCAATCTACCTTTTTGCGAGCAGCAAAGATTTTAATAAGATTTGATATTTTTGTGTCTCAGGTGACAAAAGATGACTTAAAATGGATGCGATCTGGCTTGCGAGGTAAGCGTCGTCGTCGGCCTAGGCGAACATTGCGTATTAACTCATCAGAGATTCGAGGTAGCCACAGCTGGCTGTAGCAAAGAGGGGCCGCTATGCTTCCCGACACTTGAAGGACTGACTCTCATATCATTCTAGACGTAAGTGTAAGCCTGTCTCCAACTGTGTGTAGTAAGCATGTATGTCTTCGGAATCTGCCCCCATTGAGCATATTCGCTGCGAAGGTCTTCCGGATCTAGCTAGTCCCCTATGACATCAGTACATCGCAGCAGACGAGATCGGGGACCTACGCTATGACTGTTGTTTTCGAGGCGTCTATCCTCGCGTGATTCAACATTCACAAGTGAACAGTCCGGTCACCCCGGACTTCGTTGGTAACGCACCTGGCATTCCTTAGCTCAGAAGTGACCACCAACAAGACGACGTGAATTTCATAGACAGAGTCAAAGACGTTTCGCTCCTGCAGCCTGCTAGCAGAGGGATATATGTAAGTGTTAAGCGGGTGATGTTGGTGACGCCGTGAGCATATAGATCCTGATACAAGTACTTTAGTGCGACGTGTTGGCAACAGGACTAGACATACATCAATGGTATAAGTGAAAGCTTTGGTCAAAGGGACCTTGAAGAGGAGAGTGTTGGTACTGCGTGTACAGGATCACCTCGGGATCTACTGGAGTAAGAGTGATAGACAGTTGCAATATGCTGTTACCATCAGAAAAGATGAATTGCGAGCAAGGTCTCCAAAGACATGGAATGCGCGATTCACATACGCAGTGACCATCAGCAGTGGACAGTATGAAGGTGGGGAACAACACATAGTATGTTCGCAATGAGATTACGCGACCATGAGTTACAGAGTATGTCTTATTCCACGCAATCTACAAGTGCCACCCACACACAAGCCTTCTGGCAACGATGAATATAAATATATTGACAACAAGCAAGATCTGTTCAGATGAGACTGCTAGCAGTGGATCACGCGCAGTGTAGTCGCACCAAGTCAGCGACGGTGGTCGTTGGCAATGCGGATCAACGTCAAAGTGGAGTCTATTAGCAACGGTATGACCATTTTACCGATCAAAGGATTGTCAATGACGAGTGATACTGGCGCGCCTGATCTATTTTCTACAGCTGGTCATGTGTCTTCAGCCAGCCTGTCAGGACCGTACGAGCCGAATGTCTAGTATAGTCGCTCTTTCTTCTTCTGACCCTCTCTCTTCTGCAAGTTGCCGCAAGAGAGAGCTACAAGTCGGACCTGAATTTGTTGGAAGCAACATACCCGCTGAGGAGATAACAATGATTGCAGATTTCGGATTTCCCTGACTGAGTGAACGCTTTCCCCAGGAACACGCTCAGCTCTTGATTCCACTGTGTTTGTCAAGATGGACGAAAAACATGGCTGGGAGACGCGGTCTGGTGGTCAGAGTGAAGGAGACTGGGAATCTAATGCATGGCTTCACAGAGAAGCCTGCATAACTTAAAAGAAGACGCCTTTGTTGCAACGCTGTGCCTTGGATGTCTCATTGCTCAGGACACCACTTCATCACACGAATGATCCATGACCGCGGCCTTCTATTGTGTCAGCACTTAAAACAGGAATACATACACCAAATGGGGTGTTCTTGTAAGACGGCCGAAAGGACAATGGGAGACATCGTTCTGATGTTGCCTTTCTCTTTTCGTCATTTGAGCATCGTTAAATCTTGTTCTCGCAAATTTCCCAGTTCTTGCTTCTTCACTGTCTTTGTTACTACTTGACTAACCTCACGTGGTCAATTCTCACTAAAACCGATTTGCCGCATCGATTGATCCTTGCCCACGGGCTTGCTTGCTCCTAGCAGCCTGCTCTTGCCCGAACGTCCCACAAGTTGATGAGTTGCTAAAGTATATTGTAGGTAAAGGTCGGTCAGGACTGTTGCAGCTGTACACGTCTCCAACAGTAGCTGGCCAGCCATAGACGGGCTCGGGCAAGGTGGAACGATGCTGACGTCAAAGGTGGGGTTTCCGCAATGAGCAAAAGGAACTCAGGTCCAGCGAAGGGTCGCGCAAAGACGGTTGCCAACGAGAACAATTGTGTGCCAGCAGTCTCGCTGGCGACATGGCCAATCATTGGGCGGGAAGTAATGATAACGCGACTATCCTTCAGTGTCCACGAACTGGTCAGCAACAAAGAGGCGCGAGTTCCGTTGGCAACCGAACTAACTGATGAAACCACAAGGCCGTTAGCAACGGTGTACAGCATTGATGCAGTACATGTATTGACACACATCGTTGACCATCGGCAACAGTCTTGTTGGCAACGGAAGTGCGCCCCAACGTAGAATATGTTGGCAACGCGCGCGACCGTGTTTTGAGGACGGATTAGCAACGGCAAGTAGCGCTGCGGCGCGACAAGTAAACCAAAACAGCCTGGGTTGGGCACTAAGTGGACGCGCGAGGATAATGCAAATTCGATGTCCTTCCCCGGCATTCCACTGTACCGGTGCAGCCTTGGAAGGCCACGAGTTTCGCTCTATCAAAGTTTTCAATGAGTAATCACACAACCTAGCCTTCGTCACAAGAAGCTTGCGAGGACGAAGCTCCGGCGGACGCGCACGATCCTCAGTGCATCACTGAGATTGTTGCACCGATTGATAATCCCTATTATCTGGTTTGTGCGGCAGTTGGTGCAATGCTCGCTGTTGCAGGTTGTCGCGAGCTCGCATGCTGGGTTTGTCAACGATACTCTTCGTTGAAGGTCTAGCCTTGCTGCCGTACTGTCTCCGATAACCGGACTTGCCAGACAGGGAGTGAGTGACGTTAGGAGTTTCGTGGTCTGATGTGATGTCAGACCACGGACGCTCATTGTTGTTGACAAGTGGTAGTTTTTCGAGACTGCGCGAATGGTCTTATTGTGACCTTCATAGATCTCACAAATTGATAAGAGCCGTCAGCGAGATGTCACAGGGTAGTATCAGCGGAGAGCATCTATGATCGAGAGTCCGTGTGCTGGGTTGCGACGATCATTGTGCGTAGACAGTGAAATGCACGGTACAAAGAATTATCTCAACCATTAGCCGGATTACGAGCAACCTTGCGATCCCTGTCTTTGCGCGCTTCATCGTCTTCGGTATGGGATACAAACGGCGTCGGCATGCACGATCATCAACTGCGGGCGGGCTGTGTCTGGTTCCCAACGACGCATGCGACACGTTCTTCCATGTGAAGTTGAGAAGGAAGTGTACGAGTTGGAACATACACACGGACCGTTTCGCGCAAGGTGTGCAACGCGTCAACTTCCTGCAAGGTTTGCAACGCGTCGAACCCACGAAAAAGACAATTCTCAAAACCGTCCGTTGCAACTATACGTAATATGCCCAACTTTCATGTTTGATGCGGCCTCTCGCGGGTTCCCGCGCCTCTACAATGACGTGGCTGCACTGAAGAAAGCCTATCAAGACATGACAAGTAGTCGTATCCCGCAGCAAGATGTGACATGCGGCCGTTCTACGTTCGCAACCGCCCGCCTTGCGCGGCAAGAGGTGCAACGCTCAGATAGACTGATCCCGAGACCGAGCGGACAGTATCGACTGGCGCTGGGCCAACGAAAGCAGCTTCGGCGAAGTCGGTGCACGTATTCTCGTCTTTGTGAAACGATCGTGAAGTTCACAAATATTTAAATTGCGAAATTGTTTAGATGCCGCGCGCATTCATTAAAATCCGTCTGAGATATTCTGCAAGTCCAGTATCACACGCTGCTGAGGTTTGGCCAGGCGTATCCGCGCATGCCAACGGGGTTTGCAGTATGTTGGCATTCATACCAGTTTACGGTGTCGACCTTTGATCTGTACAACCGGTAGCAACGCCTTATTCAAGAGTCTACAGACTTTGCAAATGTGTACTTCTCTGACTTTAGACTCAGCATGAGCAATTGGTGACGGGTACACCATTACGTTGACGTAGGAACCTCTTCTCTTCTCAACTTGCCGTCATGCTGCATATCTCCGGGGTCAGGTTATCCCGCCTGGGCGAAGGGCCTTGGAGGGATAGGTGAAGGCGTCGCGACGGTATGGGTCCATGAAAGAGTTACTATCATCGTAGGGTCACTTCCCACTTGACACTCATTGTGTACCCCGTATCATCCCCGTGCCATAGACGTTGCCGTATTGCCGAGAGATACGGGGCGTTGTAGGGAAAGTATACCTAACGTTGTTTTTAGAGATCGCTTAGCGACCTAACGTTGATTTTATAGATTGCCCTCGACCAGTTGGCATTCGGAGCATCGCCATACCTTGCTGTACTCGACTCGGCCCTCAGCTTGATCTGGGTCTTGGGTGCGCTTCCATCAATCCGTCCGTCTCTGCGTACCCTCGGCTTGGTTGACGAGCGCCCCAGGTGGAGCTCGTGTCACTCGTTGGCACTCGCGTGCACACTCACTCAGCAGGCAGTGGAGGGATACACATCCGTCGGACGGCTCAAGCAGAGCGTCGCTCTCTCAGCATCACGAGGCGATGCGGCATGGCATATCGCCGTAGTCTCACCTGCCAACCCCATGCATTCATGTTTACCCACGCTGGCGGAAGCGCGTTGTTTATACCAAGTACCGTCTTAGTGGGGGGACCGAATACAATCCAGGAGTGCAGACGCGCGCGTCGCACTTTGATCTCGTCTCTTTCTCTGTCTTCTCCATATCGTTTTCTTCCGCTTATCGTATATCATCAACGTCTTTCAATGGTACCGGCCGACCGAACGAGCGGGGGCGGGGTGGATGGGAGGGGAGACTCGTCGGTGCAGGATGCTTCGGAAAACGTAAGTGTTGTTTGATGTGAACGGGGAGAATGTCTGGTCATCCAGTGTGCGAGTCCAACGCTGACCTCTTAGGTCGTCCAGTATTGGAAAGACCAGTGGCAGAAGTCGAACGAGCTTCATCGAGTAGCTGAGAAGGAACTCGTGGAGACTCGAGCCGAAATCTTGACTCTCAAACATCAGCTTGCTCACGTCCGACATGAGCTTGATCACTGCCGAAAAGCCCACTTCCCTTCCTCCAACACGTCGACTTCCGGTGGATCCGGCCCTCCTCCCTCCCAACGCGAGACACACCTCCACATCCTCGCTACCAAACCGTCCGATTCCGAAGAATGGCGACGATCATGGGAGTCGGTGCAAGACAATCTCCTCGACTACATCGCTAAGGGTTTGATTACCTCGGATCTCGCTATTCCTCTGCCCCTCATCTCACTACCTCAGCCAGGCGATCTGTTCGACGTTCAAGCGGCTCAAAGAGTCTTTACCGACGCGTCTGGTCCGGCACTCTCCCTCTTTCTTGGTGACGCCAACAGCAAGTTCCTCCCGGCTGTTCGGGATTTCCAGCAACCGAGGGAGGCCATCACTAAGGACGTCACCTTCAATGCTATCGCCAAGCGAATGATGCTGGGTCGATCCGCCGTCCGATATGTCCCTGGTCCCATCTTCGACATCGCCGGTAGCCCTTCCCCCTCCGAACCGCTCAGCCAATCGTCTGTCACTCGCGCCATGCACGCCGAAGCCTCTCGACTGTGGACATCGTCTTCGGCCAGTACCGACACCTCTCGCCCGTCACCCTTCAAGTTCTCGGTCAGCGTAATTCGAGCGGAAGGAAAGATCATGGTGTTCAGTGTGGACGCGCAGGACTATAAAGTGGTTCTCTATACATCGGAGGAAGACAGGGTCGAGGACAAATTTGTCGAGAAGGTGAGTGAGGTCTCCGTTCACCAGCCCCTTACATCCTACAAAAGTGATCAGATGACTGATAACCTGACAGCTGTTCGAGTACCTGCCGGAGATCGACAAGCAGGCTGACAAGGACTGGTCGTACTCCGCTACCGCATTGGTGAGTCTGGCTCGTCCCGCCCTGCTTGTGTTCACCGTCGGTCAAGATCCAGCAGCTGACGTTCTGCTCAGTACTCGATCAGTCGAGATCTACATACTCCCGCCGCCAGTGCCATTGTCGGTCTCCGTCTCATTCACCTTCTCGCCGAACAGCCGACCCTTACCCCGTCACGTTACGCTCAAGCCATCGGTTTGTCATCGGCAGCACAACCACCTACAATCGACGGAACCAGGCTCGGCCGACTACAAGATGCGTTGGTCTTACTCATCTACCACGAACTCAAGCGCCTGACGACTCTCTCCTCGATCCTTCAGCGAAAGTGATCGCCGGCTCAGTGGACGTTGGACGATTCCAAATCAGCACCATAGTCGCTACCCACACTTCCCTCTTCCACATCCCCCACGTTCTCAATCTCAATAGTAATAGGAAGACGAGGTCGTCCAAGCTTCTTCATCAGTTGTTTATAGTTCATGCATTTATACATCATCAGTCGATCTTGTCCAGCGCACGTATCGCTGTATAACGAGCGTGACCATAGCTGGCGAATCGTAGGATCCATCAATTACGTGGCTCGCGGTATTACACGGCAGCTAAGATGTACAAGAGCTTCGAGATCGCTCACAAGAGGCCTGATCCCGGAACGACATGTATGACTCGCGGGTGTTGTACCGTGTTGCTTGTTCAGTATTCCGGGTCGACATTCGCCCTACTCCGGCTACACTCCATCCAGAGTCATTTCAGACTTCGGTGACCTGATTGTAGGAAGCGGTACATTTATATGTCGGTATAGTATCAGCTTCGTCAAGACTTTTGCAAGTACGTGCACGCAGTCACAGATCAGACAAACCCGAAGAAAATCACGACTAAGCAGGAAAGGCTGAATACCGTGGGCCGGGTCGATTTGCCACGTGGACAAAGCGGGTCGACCCATATCGATAACGGGTCGACCCACTATCCACACGGTTATATGTGCCCCCCTTTTTCAAGTCGCGCGCAGTGTCAACAACATCAACCTCCTCTTTCATTCAACATCCTTCATTACTCAAGTCAATGCATCAACCTCGTCATCACCACCTTCGCACTCTCCGACCCCCACACCAACTGCCCGAATCGTCGTCACACCGACATCACCCCAGCTTCGAACGGTAGTCAAGATCCGGAGCGCATCCCTTCCCCTGCCAATGTCCAACGTCTCCTCCTTCGTCAAACCTACCGATAAAGGTCTGCCCTTACCGTCCGAGTCCATCGACCTGCATTCCCCTTTATTCTCCGAATTGGAAGAGCTTGTGAGCGACGTTGAGGTGCTACCGACAAAGTACCGCCGGAAGAATTCGTTAGCTGGGCAATACGACGACACCGTCTCCTGGGTCCAAGGCGTCAACCCATTGTTTTGGATCAAGGCAATCGTGGAACACCATCAGGAGAGGACACTGCGTGATGTGGGAGGGGAATTGAAAACATGGCTTCAGCTGTATATGGGTCTCTTCATACGCCAAGATGGACAGTGAGTACTCTCATCTTCAGCTTCGGCACCATCAATACCACACGGAGCCTCTAGTTCAACCCGCTGATCTGGTCAGAATAGATGTGACGATACCGTACTCTCTCTGGACATCTCCACAGAAGGAGCGACATGTGTTCCAGCTCATAGAATGGCTATCCGAGATTGGATTGGCCGACACCATACGCGAGATCAACGCCCGTACCGACCAGGTTCAGGCCATGTATGGCTTCACCAACAACACCACCCGCCCTCACTCGCGTCGCTTGACATCACCGTTGCTCGGACAGTCTCTTACGGCGCGTATAGATCAACACGTCGACAACGGCATCACTTCCACACTCGGCTTCACATCACCAGCCCAACAATCATCGTCATCATCCTCGCATCAGCCAATGCCAGCGTCAGACCCAGCCGTACCGGTCGACCACGCTGGACCATCATCCTCACAACCGGTCACACTCGGTCACGTACCCTCACCCACGCATGCTCCCGATCCGGGACTTGATCGCCAAGGCGGAGATGAGGACTTTGTTGGTGACGATGGATATCAGCTCGATCATGATCTGCCGCCCGTGAGTCAGATTCTACCGAACATGCTGCAGTCTGGCGTGCTGATTTTCAGCAGGATACCGCGCATGATGGAGAAGTTGACCTGGGGGAGGATTTAGCCGGACCAGCGGGACTAGCTTTGGAGACGCCGCGTGAGGCTGCCGGTACCGTGAGTAGCGGGATCGCTTTGACAACATGGACGACACCGTCCATAACAGATCATCAGCTGACCGATCAGTCGCCTCTGCTCAGTGGTCCCGCCCACCCTCTCCCACCCGCTTTCGATTTCCATGACGATCACATTCCAGCATCTTCTGGAGACGACGCTTACTTCGGATCCGATCATACGCTCAACGGCCAACAATCGGCACCAGACCAAACGGCACCATCCATCCCAGCTCCGCCTCCCTCCACTTCGTCAGTCGGCTTTCAAGGCGACCCAGCCAGGCAAGAGCAAGCTCGAGATGGTTTCTGGTCTGCACTCGAACGAGCAGTGCTGTTGACGGGCGTACCGGTACCGCAACTAAACGTCAACGACGGGCTGGGGAAGAGGCCGCGTGCAGTAGGTCGGGAAGGCACGGCTACCACCATCGGTTCAGCAGCAGGGGAACCCTCGCGTGAGCCCGCCGAGCCCGTCACCATTCGTGCCGAATTCACCGATATACACGCCTTGCGATCGCTCCACTCATTCTGTGCTCAAGATTCTCCGGTCCGATCATCACGCCCTCTGCGCCCTGTTGAGGCAGTGAAACTGGAGGAGGAGGATGTGAGTGGGTAGTGCGTCTTCCCCCCCGCGGGGGGGGGGGGGGGTGGGGGGTTGGACTTCGTATGTTGTACCCATACGGCTTATAGTCATGCATCTTCTTACTCGATTCTGCGATACATGTGAAATCATTTGTAAGGCGAACACACGCTCTACAGGAACTTGTGCATGACATCCAAGTTCGAGATCACTGTACATACCACCCTGTCCACCTACTGCTAATCATCATCGACCGTCCTCCCTGTCTCTGCCTCATACAGCTCGTGAAACGCGGCAGCTATCGACTTCCATTCCTCCCGCAAAGTATCATCCTTTGCAGAACGAGCCCTTCCACGAGCCCACTTGATCCCCTCCACTAACCACGACAGTCCGCGGTAGCCTTGGTCGTCGGAAGTGAAGGAGCAAGGTCGTTGGTCGCATGTCAGACAGCGCGACCGGCGAGAACGAGAGACACTGATGATGCATGGTAGGGGAGTCGAAAAGGAGGATTTGCATGTCACACATGCGTCTTCAGGCGGAAGAATGAGGTGGTACGGGGAGTTTTGCGCGAGGATGGTATTCTGTATTCACATGAGCGTCCACGACTTTGATTGGAAAAGGTCACACGAGCTCCGGGTGGACGGTAATTGTACTCACGATACGTTCGACTTTGAGTTGCCGATTGCCGGCCTTTCCTTCCAGACGCACAGGAGCTCTACGCCATGTATCGGCGGAGAAAGTAATCTCCGGTATCTCGTCCTGAGGCGTCAGCTCTAAGTGTAGGCCAGTGAGGTACGTGACCACGAGGTGTCCTCGGCGGAATGATCTATAGCTCACCTGCTCGTCGACTTCTTGTTCCGGATGCTCCTCTCCCTCCCAGACCTGACTCGCAGCTCCGGGTTCGACGTCTCGCTCATCCCCCGTCTTGCCCGCCTCCGCTCCATCTTCGTCCTGCCTCACAGGCAGCTCCGTGGTGCACTCTCCCGTCGCATCCGCGATCGTTACTTCGTCAGTCGGACCAGCTTTACCTTTGCGAAGTGTCGCAGCCCTTGATGCTGGCGGAAGTGATGGTGCTGGTACTGGTGCGGGTTCGGGTGCGGGTGCGGGTGCGGGTGTGGGTGCGGATGCGGCTACGGCCTTCTTATTGGCTTTCGCTGGACGACGAGCAGTGACATTGGGAGCCGGTGGGTCGAGATCGGTAAGGGGAGAGCTCGAGGTGGATGTCGACGCGACGGGTTGAACAGCATCTTTCTCCTCGGGTCAGCACTTCAATCTCAACATCGACAACCGGATATGATCGCGACTCACCTTTGTACGCTTTCCTCCCCTTCCGGCGGGTTTGGTCGACTCGGTCTCAGGTGATGAGCTTGGCCGTGCAATGGAACCTGACTTGCGGACCGTTGAAGCCGAAGTTGAAGCTGATTGTGATTCCGCCCGCAATTCCGCCTGTGGTTCGGTCGTCCGCTGAGTTTGTCTCCGAGGTCGCGTCGACGCAGTTTTCGATGGCATACCTGCTACGACGCCGAGATTGAGGATGATATGCTATGTGGAATTGGAGATGTATAGGTTTAGAAAGAGGTATAAGAGTGATTGATCGGGTGTTGATGTCGTTTAAACGTGACGCGCGTCGACGCTATCCGGATGTGGCAATTCTGATCCACGTGATCCACAATGTACTGGCTGAATTGGGCTTGCCGAGACGCATGCCTGCATGCATAGACTCGCGAACACTCCTATATGCTCGTCGAGAGAGCATGTAGAGGACCGTGTAGCTTCAGCTGGACGTATGTGCAAAGTGATATCGCGAAATCAATTCTTGTAACGGCAAGAACAACCAGGATGATGGGTCGGCCCTAAACGATAATGGGTCGACCCACAACATAACGGGTCGACCCACTAATATTGTGGGGTCGACCCAATAGTATAGCTCCACGTGGCTTTCTGCCACAATGGTGAGTGAGACGCGTCCCATCTCTGAAAATGTTCCATCAGTTCTATTCCATCTAGCTTCAACTTCCACATCTACAATACATAATACATACCAACGACATCGTGCATACCAATACTAGCATAGCTTCAGTCAACAAGAAGGTGAATTAGCCCTCGACGACATACGCATACTCGACGGTACGACGACATCGGCAAAGGGCATGTGATTGACGGGTGATGGGTTTAAGGAGACCATGAAGGACGGCGATGCTGAGCCTGAGGGTAGCATTTGGGGATGGGAGGACGTGCTAAGGATATGTGGGACCGCGGATACAGGGTCAGAGGAATGGCAACAGGCTTGGCGCCGAATTTCCGAACTTCCAGCGGCCGTGCTCAAGACGCTCGTCCCGCTCGGCATCGACAGTGCTAGTCAGGTATACGGACCATCGTTCAACCGTCAGGCCTTATGGAACCGCGCAAACTCGGTCCTTGTCGAAATCGCCTCATCGTCAGACCACTTCCCCACTACTGCGTTCCTGCCACATCCACTATTCGACCACATCGACTCTTTCAGTCGCCTCCGCCCGGTCGACACACCGACCATCACCCTTTCCATGCTACCCTTCGGCGCATACTCGCATACCTATCCTTGTCCTCTCACCGTACCACCAAGCTGTCCACCCGCCGCAACCGATCTCCCCGCGTCAGCACCGTCGCCTACCTTCCACACCGTAATCGTCTTCGGCCGACCAGACAGCTCAGCTGGACCACTTTCGCCCTCGCTCTCCCTCGTTGCCGGATACCTTCACACCGGTGACATGAGTGATGTATGGACATGGGCTCTGGACGTCTCTCATTCGGCAGTGACGGTGTTCGGGCACGATCTCACGGAAACCGCCAGATCCGTCGTCAAGCAGGTCAGTGGTCAGGTTCTGGTATCATTCAGATTGCGGACTGACTTCTCAGGCCTTAAAAACCGGTCTACAAACCCTCTTCCCTCCCACCACCAGCCCTCCCACTACCAGTCCTTCGAAGAGACGTAAAACGAACGCTGCCCCAACTGGACGAAGACGTTCAGCCCGTCATGGTGGAACTACCGGAGCTATACAGGATGAGGTCCAAGAACCGATAGAACAGGGCATCATTGATAGGCTAGTCTGGCAGTTCACATGTCTTGTGAGTATTGTTGCTGCTTGAAACTGTCGGTTCCAAAGTCGACATATACTGTGCACTGGCTGATATCCGTGTGTAGGCCTTACCTCCCGCTCCGCCCGACTTCCCACCTGGTTTTACCCCTCCACTCCACTTCTTCGAACCCAGTAAACAGCACATCGCCGCTGTACTCGTATTCGCCGTTCTGACGTACCTCGCGGACGTCACTCTCCCTTTTGAAGGCGCCGGCTCGCTCGCTACCATCGTCACTCCCTCCGCTCTCAAGCTCGACATGGAAGTCGCAGAGCCGGAGCGCGTGTCGAGACGAGCCATTCAGCATCAGTCGCTGCTGCTAGCGAGTCAGGTCATAGGAGGAGTGCAGAGGAGATGGGCCATGTTCCACAGGTTGAGGCAGAATTGGACGGACATGTCGGAAGAGCTGGAGTCTCTCGCACGACCTACCCCAGACCTCTTCACTCCACCTATTCTGCCTCGGTCGCTTTCGCCAACACCTACCCGTACACTGCCGCCCATCGTTCGCGTCGTCAAGCCGTCCCCCCCATTGACCGATTACCCTTCAACTCCGAAACTCGACCCCCCGATCGACAGCAGGAGTGATCCTCGACATCCTCGCTTTCCCGGACTACAGCCATTGTCGATCCTCAACATCCCCCTCCATCCCAGCTCCCTCACGTTCGACCTCATGAGGCAAGGGGATGAAGCGACCGGTCGTGCCCCACTGCTCGGTCCAAGAAGTCGCCCTATGCTGGTTCGCGGCAACATCGACACCATCGGCGGCAGTATACCCACCGACCTCACCCCGCTCAGGATCATCGAGTTGTTGAAAAGAAACCGCATGGTGAAGGTGCAGCCGATGGGGACATGGGAGGAAAAAAAAGCATACACCATGGCACTCGGCAGATACTACGATCAATTCACAGCCGGGACAGCCCCTGGGACCTTGCTGGACATCACCGCAAACCTGAATCCCATTCTCGATCAAGCCATCATTCCACCTCGACTGGCCGTCGAACTCGATTGTCTTCGCCACAATCCTTCTACGTGTAACAAGCACGCCTCCCGCGTCATCTTGTTCTGCCCAACCGGCTCGTTCACAAACTGGCATATCGACTCGAGCGGTGCGGTGGGGTGGACATATATACCCGAAGGAACGGGCGGAGCCAAAGTCTGGTACTTTGCGGAGCCTACTCCCGACAACATCGCTCGACTCATCGAAGCGTGTTCCGGCGGTCCGTGTCGTCCCGAAGACCTCTCTTTTCCCGAAGTCTTCGCCATCGAGCAACGAGCTGGCGATGTCATGTGGATACCTGCGGGTTTCATTCATGCAGTTTACACGTCCAAGGCAACGCATATGTTCGGCGGTGAGGTAATGACGTCTTTCGACTTCCCTGTTCGTGAGTACATGTGCCTATGCTGCTATGTTGAACCCCAAGCTGACTTTCATGTGCAGAAAGCAGAATATGGCGATTCGAAGCCAAGATGGGCTATAAAGTGACAGAGGCGTATCAATCTTTCATCAAGTACGTTCATCTACTATGCTCTGCCTGTCGTGAATGCTCACGGTATGACAGGACACGATACTTGGAGGTCAGACGGTTCACCACGGTTTTCGAAACGGCTGTCGCTTTTGCCGAGGAACAACATCGAGGTTTCCACGCCACCTTGCCGTCTTCAATACCTGAGCCAGACGACCTGCTCCAGCTCATCACTTTCCTGCGCGATGAGATGTCCGTATCTCGATCTTACGGCAGTTTGAATAGTGTATACTCAAGGGATCAGGTTCGTAACGATTGTAACGATTTAGAAAATCTTGTATACAGATGGAAGAAGATTGAACAGTGCTTTCGATGCTTCACCATCGGCCTTCGTGTACTCTGACTACTGACGATATAGGTGGAGCAGCCTGATCAACACGCCGAAATATCACGACGAGGACGATCACGACATTCGGCCGACTCTATTGCGGATGACGAGAGCGGCTGTCATCAGCGACGTAAGTCGACGTGACCACTGTCAGCGTGACTCAGTAGATCGCGTTCGGTACACAGCGAGAGTTTCAGCGCGGATCCGGGGCGGGTGGAGGCTAAGAGACAGAGCAACAGTCAAGGTGTCAACGAGCGCGGTGATGGTGGAGGTGAAGATGCGGGATGTCTGGAGTTAGAAGTGTCCATGCGGAGCCGGCGAAGAGGTGTCTGCCGAGAGCCGATCGTTGAAGCTGACCCCCTATGTCGGGGGGATAGGGCGAGGCGTCTCGTCCGTTCTCCTCTACAACATGCCCATTCTTTGCTGGTCAACGCCTCGTTCAAGACTCACGGTTATTTGTGCGAGTACTGATCCTCTCATCCTGACTATCCATGGCCGAACACTACGCTCGTCAGATCAGTCGCGTCTTACGAGAACCATCAATCGCATCGACGTGTCGGTCACGCTGGACCTTCCGCGCGTGATTCTCAATGACGTCTCGAATATTGACAGCTCGACCGGCAAGACTGGAGATGCGTGTGATCTCCATGGGTATTGCGGCATTCCGCGGGACTTCTCGTGATCAACAGAATCAGAATCACGCTTGCACGTTGACAAAGAGGAGCTTGGCGGCATTAAGTGGCACTCCAACCGACCGACGTCCGATCGACCTGTCGGAGTTTGGGATACCCTCTGACGGCAACGGCGTCCGTCTTGGGGAAAGATCGAGAGCGGTTGGTCATGCTATTCTCAGGGGTGATGCAGTGTGTCAGCGGTCGCTAACCCGAATTAGTGATGACTTTGTCAGGTCGGCATGAAGTGTTCCCCGCTCTGCGCTTGACTCATTCCCGCGACGAAGCGACATACAAGATAACAAACTGAGCATCGATCAGCAGTGAATGGTCTTTTACTGATCACGACGCTGATATGTTCGAATGGAGGGATCTGCAGAGGCTTCTCCGTCAAGTTATTGACGGAGCTGATTGCTGCTGTGCCGTTCAAGTGGTACATGAGAGGCGTCTAACCTAGCCCAGAAACCTCGAAGTGCCGAGTCAAGGTGGCCCCTTAGCAGACAGATCTTGGGTCGGTCTTTCAAGGAGTGTTGTCATTCGGGAACTAGATTTTGGACTGCTGAGTAGTGATTCGCTGCTGAAGCTGCAGAGTCAAGCTCCGACCCGGCTGGTCTCGCCAGATACCTACTGAGCATCGTGTTCGCGCACGAAAATCTTGCGCCGGCCGTGACGACTGAGTGAAGCCTCGATAATGAGGGTTGGTAGACGACATCCGACCTCTTGTGGACTCCTCATACGCTTGGCGAGCTTGATGCTGGTCGTCTTCTTGTGCAAGAATTCTGCACATACTCGTATCCATTGATATCATGTAAGTCAGTCAGGTCGCTTTTGACCCGGTGGCAGCCGATGCCGAAGCGGGGACATGTTGCGCGCGAAGGTGAGCCGCAAGCACAGATGAAAGTTGCTCAAGAGGCATTGGTGCACTGTGACACGATCAGCAGAGGTCACGCATGTTTTGAGGCTATCAAGCTGTGTCGTAAAGCTGGGACTATCCGTTGCGATGCTGGTTTGGGCAGGCGGACGCGAAGGGGGACCATTTGGCTGAGAGTCGCATCAGGCAGGTCGAGCTGGTCGCTGACATCAGCAATGGAGAGGTCAAAGGTGAGTTTCAAGGAACAGGCAACGTTGCTGCACGACATGAGACTTACGTACTCGATCGGCGTGGGTCGATGGTTCTCTCTCGAACACAGATGTCAAATCGGGTCGCTTCACTTAGTTGAAGGTGACATTGGTGTCCAATTGGAACCGGCGACGATTTCACCGGGTGGAGCAGCAACAACGAAGGCGGATGATGTGGCGTAGTCACTTCGCAGGTCTCGAAAATGAAGTTGGGGTTCGCAGATGTCCGCGACCAGCCTGACGACTTCGTGCGTGACGGTTGAGGCTTCATTCGAAATATAATAGCGAATCTTACAGGATCGCACACCCCGTAAGGATGTTCTCACCTCACCGTACCGCATTTGCAACAGATGCAGCCGCACAACGCGCACATCGGTGCGTTCGCTTACGGCGCCGTCGATGCCCGACAGCAGAGAAGGTGTCAAGGACACCCTGGACCCAGGCGTTGACTCTGGTCGTCGGGTGTGAACGACGATCGGGACTGTGTGTTGGAACGCTGATGATTGGGTATCACGGTCACCGAGCCTGTCGCAGAATATACGTCGATAAAGTTTTCGGTGAGGATCACATGTCAGTACCTAAATGAGTAGGGAGAGGACAGTGAATCGACGTGATCTTGTTGGTCAGAGAGGACACGCGGACCAAAAGTGGAGTGGACTGTTCGTAAACGCGGCGATTGAGTGGAGAACCAGGTGATACGTCGATCGATCCATGAATAGGTACAGCACGCGAGGTCGTGTGCGAGTTGTGGACGCGCCAGCATCGGATAGCAAAAATGTAGCTGTCGGGAGTCGAGGACTATGCACCGAGTGAGGAGAGCGGATAAGCGGACAAGCGAGCAAGCAGATGATGATCGATAATGTCAGACGGTCGAGCCCAGGTCGTACTGAAACATCGTCTTAGCGTCAGCATCGTGTATCCACTAGTAAGACGGTAGGTGCAATGGAGGAGCGGGATGGAACGAGATGTCAGGAGACACGACAGTACTCACCAAGATCAGCGATCCTCCATGAGCTCCGCGCCCTGAGTCTAACTTCTCGCGAGTCCTGCACAGCAGTGTCTACTCTATTCTGCCAGTCGGTGCTCGTCGATGCGCCAACGTCGCATACAGCCCAAGGCAATCGGGTCGGCTGGCATCTGCAAGATCAGCCGTTATCGTTCTCTTCGAACGATGCGCAGCGGAGAATTCTGGAGCAAAATGTGAAGTAGAATGAGGTTAGCGAGGTCCCCTGGAGCGTATAATGGGATGGCGAAAGGGTAGATCATGGGCAATGAGTTCGCGCAGCCACGGACGGGGAGTAAGATCGAGAGAGTTTGAGCTTACCCGTGACTTTGTCGTCGCCAGCTCCAGACACTGACGCTGTCCTCTCAATCCCACTGGTTCCCATGAATCTATTTGATCCCCAGTCTGCCAATATCGCTCACCTCCTCGAAGGACCCGAGCTTGGCCTTGTGCCGACTGTCGCGGCATGGGGCAGAGTATGGAGAGACCGTCGATGACGGCGACGGATGTTGGTGGTGAAGCCGATCGGGTCGTAACGTGAGCACTGATCAAGCTTGCCGTAGAAGTCGAGCGACTTGATGTTTAGCCAGGAGGACGGATGATAGTTGACACTATCTATAGAAGTCAGCTCATGGCAAAATACCTAGTTTTGGGTGGCTGGGTGAGGCGCCGACGTTCCTGCCAAGATCTCCGTGTGACCTCCTAACAGTTCTTGAGCCGACGACACGGTGATTCATCCTGGTACCTGGTACAGTACGTATCGAAAATACGGTTGAGCAGATCACCTGTGCTAGTCTGCGTAACGTCGAGTGTGAGGCGGATCGGACTTGAGATGGTGACAGACATGGTGGATCTGAGCCTGAGAACATGCCGATTAATCCTAGTTTAGGTTAGCGAAGATGATAGCGACAATCTGAGTGGCTTGTAATCGACGTTCTCGTACAGTGTGATTCTAACGAAAGAACATGGTGAACTTGATTGAAGGTGTCGGATTGTTGACAGGTCGGGCTCAGCTGGAACGTGAGCTACAAGTAACAAGGATATGTGATAAGGACGAGCTTACCATATGTTGACTCGACAATAACTTACTCACCTGAAGTTGTTGCAGCGCTCAGGAGAACAGCTTGATGACCGGCAAGCGATCGGAAGCCTCGAGAAGCGTCGGAAGGCTTGATATAGTAGTGCCCAATGTCCGGTTCGTTGCGAGGGGCAGACCAAGTCCGGACCGGAAGCCCTTCCAGCTGACGACCACCATCCATCACCTACTGACGACCGGCGAGCGGACAACAGCCAAGGGAGTGTCAGACGATCTTGAACGTCACAGACGCCTGGTGATCTCTCGAGAGACGAGCATCCGCACCGTCCGTGGGATCTGGGGTAGAGCCGAGTCTGTGGGTCGGCGCACAGGCGAGGCGAGGCTTGCGTGAGAAGCGGGTTCATCGACGTATGGTATCGGGGACATGACTCGAAATCGAGGGGGGATGGCGAAGGTGAAGCGAGTGTAGAGGCGGATAGACATTGGAGATGGTCTCTCGTAGGGTGATGGCGAGCCGGTCGGTCAGTACGCTGGTAGGACGTGTCAAACAGGGTATTGTGAGACGTAAGAGAAGACCCATGTAAGCGTCAGTACACGACTCGGACTCTCGAAGCGACACGACAGGACGTGATACATGCGGAGGTCGATATAGTCGATTGAGGCGTGATGAAGAACGGGTGGAGTGGTATGTTGAGCAGCGAGAAGGGTCGTTTGGTGATGGCGTGGATTTAGGCTGATCTCAGTCGCACGAGATTGCCTGGGAAGACTCACATCTTGGTGTCGGCCTTTTATACCCCGCTGCGCCGAAGTAATCGAGTCCGAGTCGAGGCGTAGACGACCTCGACCTGCGCAGTCGTCAGCTGCAACCTGCAAGGGGGTACAATCCAGCTCATGCCGAGAGCGGTGGCACATCCGTCTCCCATCCGCACAAAGTCATGAGGGGCGATGCGATCACTGTATTCGTAGGTCGACGTACTGATGATGACGCGGAGGTTGCGGTAGCCCTTGGCGCTTGAGCCTGGAAGACGGTGATGACTGACTGTGTTGATGTTGAGGGTTGGAGGTGGAGGGGCGCCGACGTCTGTTGTCTTTGACGATTGTCCGTTCAGGTCTTTTCCAGCTCCTCATCCTCCGCCGGCGATAGCCCGGCCAGCTCACGCATCGACTGTCCCTGCATCGCACGATCCGAGTCCGCCGTCGACGTCGGACATTACGAGTGCCACGAGCGAAACCTTGATGTGGAGAATCCCTAATGGCTTAGCAGAGACGTCGAGGGCGGAAGGTGGGGTCTCACGTACAACGATTGACAACGGCATCCATTTACCCTCTAGCCCTTCCTTGATCCTGGACCGGTGACATTTCGCTTCGACAGCTAGACCGATTCGATAACGGTTCGTTCCGAGGTCTCGTAGTCGATGGCGAGTCGCTACGGTCGCTTGTGAGAACTTGGAAGAGGAGCAGGTGATGGGCCTAGGACTGAGTGCGCGACGGCCATTCTGGCCTGACTTACTGGTCAATATGACGACTGATCTGATGCGCCTAGCCCGGGTCCAGTCCCTCTTCGATGTTACCGGGCAAGATATCGCCGTGTGGGACCCAGTGAAGGCCTCTCGAGTAAGGTGAGTACCATCATGTAATAGTTGAGATAGTTAGCTGTTCCATCAGCTCGGGCTCCACGTCGTTCTCCAAGACACCTGCCAAAGACTCACCCGTCGTACCCAGTCAGTGGTGACTAGAACCACGTAGCATCCGGTCCTGCCTGCTTATCGGATACGCATGAAAGGGCACTGTACGTACCACTTGAATAGGCCGGTCTTGAGCGGAGGAGCCGAGAGATCTAAGAAGTAGCTGGCCCGCTGACTTCGCCCGTGTTCCCGAAGCGTGTACACCACTGTCGAGCCTTTTTGAGCCGCCTTCAGCGCTGCGGAGCGAAGAAAAGGGGTGCATGAAAGGGTATGATGTGATTTGCACATACAAGCATAGTATTGTATGTAAGATTGTAAGACGACTTATGCGCTTCCAGTACGCTCTATTCCGGAAAGACGGGTGCACTCGGAGGACATTACAATTTTCCTAATAGTGCCTAGTTGTTCCTGGATGATAAGCGGCGGTTGCCGAAGCTCATTAGTAATCTACTAATCATCAACTTTGTTTGGTCGTTTGACGCGCGTCCAGGTGTTGTTTTGCATTCACAGCCCCATCATCTCGCACCTTTGTCTTTCTCACCTTTTGATTGTCATCTCTCTGAATATATCGCACCTTCCAAGTCGGGTTACCACTCTCTCATCTCAGCTTACCGCTGCCGGCTGCCGCTCTTCTTTTATCGGACATGAATTCGGCCACTCGCAGTTCGAACATTCTCGTCTGAACGAAAACCCCGTCACTTCCACTGACTTCACCAATGATTCGCTCTGACCGACAGGACCACCTTCCGAAAACACTCTCGACTCTTCTCCTCGGTATGATGACACAGGACGGCTGGCTCGTTACAGAGTGAGTTGTCCTACTGTCACCAGACCTTGATTTGGGAGTCACCGCTAGAACTGACGCGTGTTCCAGATAGTGATCGCAAGACCACCCTCATTCGACTCGTGTCTCTCCTCTTGAAAGTCCATAGGAAGCTAGTGGGAGTATACTGATGGAGGACTCGCTCAGCGGGACAAGTGATGGACAACGGAACAACAGGCAAGAAGCGTATCGTATCAGGCAAGTTCTGGGCTTATCCTCTCTGCTTCCTCCCTCGGTTCTGAGCAGGCGAATACAGTGCTGACCATCTCAGTACCCTGTCAAACCACGGATATGGATTCGCTCGTGTCATGCTGACTTATCAGTATCGCTGCCGCCAATCGTCAAGCCCCACTATTCGAGTTTACGTCGAGCTCGGCTCAGCTCCACCTACGAACTGCCATACTCCTTCCCTCATCACCATCGCCATCTGACAACCGAGCATCGCATATACCATACTAGCTTCCTCGCCTCTCGCCGTTGCCGCTACACTTGGGCGAGTCGTGTCGCCAGCCTCATCACCCGCTCTACTCGGCGTCTACCCCGTCGACTTGTCCGTCGAGTCATCAGATCGAGGTCGCCTTCCTTCCAACACCTTCCGCTTCAGCAAACCCCTCTCGTCAAGCCCCACCGAGTGTCAGCGCCACTGGCCAACCTTTGTCTCTCCGCCCACAACCCACAGTACATCCCTATCTACCCATGGTCGACTGCTCTCCAAGTCCAAGTCCAACACAATCAACTTCCCAACCGACGGGAGCGAGCGGATAGATGGCCTCCTATGAGTCCTCTTGGTCCCCGCCTGAGTCGCTATGCGGAGGAGGGGTGGAAGACGCAGGGAATTAGTACTACGTGTGCTCCACCGGTCATCATCTCCTCAGCCACCTATCGCCTTTGCTGACCGCAGTCAGAGAGTTTCAAATACATCACTACGCCCGGTCGCAATACACCTTCCCTCCCGAAAGTTCCATTCCATTCGACTTCTACTACCGGCTGGCAGCAAAATCAGCGTGACTGTTCACGGCACAGCAAATGCAGCGCTACCATACTTGTGCGACGTAGGAGATGGAAGGATTGCCTGCGGGGAAAGAGTACAGAGGACGGTTGGCGGGAAGGTTCTGCTTGGACTGTCTTGTTGTCCAGAGTGACCAAGGTGTTGAACGGGATCTCGTATCACTGTGAGTCTCCGTCCCCTTCTTCAACTGTCGGTCGATATCGCCACATCTCACACCTTCCCGCAACCCTCGTCGTCCCTTTCTCCGCCGACGTCGCGATTACCACCTGTCATACCCTCACGTCACCTTCCGCGGCCCTTCTTCCGCGGTTCTCGCAAATCCCACCTGCCGCACCTTGCTTTCATCTTTCAGACCTGTCTACCGCCCTTCCCGTCCCCTCTCTCGCTTTTCTCGCGTTTGACCAACTTTCACGCCCTCCCATTACTTTCACCAACCTCACTGATCGTTTTCCCAATCCATGTCTACACCTGCCCTCTCCTCCTTGCGCAAGTCGTCGTTGGCGTCATGTCACGATACTCCCCTCACACCTACACCAATCACTTCGGTCCCAGCCGCAAAGCCAAGCTTCGTCCCTTCTCGCTGGCTCATCCCAGTCGGGGTTGAGAGAGTGTTAAAGGCTCATGTCTCTTCGGTGTGGTCTGAGCTCCTAGTCCCTTCACGATCACGTCCCAACTATCCTCGTCAAGTCCCATTCTCCAGACCTCTGTTGTCCTCTCAAACCAGTACAGATCATCGCCGCTGACACACTAGATTATACATGCTTAGATCCATCTTAACATGCATTGTCTGACTCGTTATCATGACCTCTTCGGCCCTCCCACTCGAAGATCCGCGGTCCAGCTTAACTTCCCAGTTTTTCGCTCTGCGAAACTCAGACTCTGATTTCAGCGACGGCCCGCCTGACGAGCGATCTTCTTGAACGGAGACGGGCGATCGTGCTCTTCATGCGACGGATCGAGGCTATCTGTGTGCGTGCTCCGGGCCTACCTTGAGCAGACGTACTGTTTGTATGGCGTCAAGCTCTGCTCATGCGTATAGCACCCCAAGTCTCGACGTCGAAATAGAGCGACCGATCCACCTTCACCCACGAAACTAGTCGTGCCTTACGAGGCGAACCGTTGGGGTAATTGCCGCCAGTTGTACTGTTGAGTAGCCTTGAACTTATACTCGGTGGGAGTAACTCGATCCCCCTAGCATCGTCGGCAGACTGCCTCCCTCGAAGTCTTGTCTGTCTGGGCATACGATCTCAGGCGTATCCGATAGCTGACATGTCAATCTTCAGCCGACTCGGCCGACCCGACTCGACTTATTCAAAGCCGCGTCGGCATGGGACGGAGCAATGTTGGCATGGGAGAGGAGACATGTCGGCCTTGGAAAGACTCACTTCGGTATGAGGGACGGCGGAAAAAGGTCTCGACATGGGAGAAGTGACATCGGCATGAAGGTGGAGCATGTCGATACGGGGTGCAATCGTGCTCGCACTGGGTGCAGGGAGGTAAGACTGACTACGATGACGGAGCTCACGGGTGTAGAAAGGTGGTCCCGATCTTCCCTCCTGTTGGCGGATTGGCATCACACTCGGCGGGGGGAGTACGGGGTTGTAAGAGCTGGACAAGACGACGTCGGCACGCAGCGCCGTTTCGCTATCCCTGCCACTCCGATGCTCATCCGAGACGACAACGGAGCTCGAGCCCTAGGGCGAGACATCAAAGAGTCCGCAATGCCGAGCGCGTAAGCAGGATGGCGCACTTCCACGGTTACACATCTGGTAACAATGGAGAGGCGCCGGATAGCCGACATACGAAGGGTTCGCCATGGGCAAAGAAGACGATGGCCTCCAACATCCTAAGTGGTCATTCACTTCGCCCCTGCCGGATCAGCTTTACTCTCATCTCGACTTTGCTCGAACTGCCCTGCATCAGCGCTTCCTTCAACAGCTGAATCGCCAGAGTTGGCATGTTCGACGAGCATCCTATGACGAGTATCATCGTCCTGTCGAACCGGTCGATGATGGGGTTTCCGATTCACAAGTGATCATCTCGTCAGTACCACAATCGTATGCTGCAGTGACGAGTGCTGGCACATGCCCTTGTCTTTCAAGTCAATGGAATCTCTGCTGAAGAGTGGGTAATGACGTTTCTGTTGGGCGTTTCTACTGGTGAGTTTCTATCATGCTGCTCGGCGGCCCCCGTATGCCTGATATGTACGATCCGTCGCGCCGGCTAAACCGCCGGCGCTCGACTGCGTGACACAGTACTGATCATATAATTGGCACACCACACGCTTTGATAGCTCTCTCCAGCCACCATACATAGCGTCCGTCAGTCAGGAGGAGTGGAGTGACGCCGACGCGCGATATAAGCCACAGGACTGTCGCCATGTTGTCGTGCTCTCTGAGGATAGGCGTCTCGTCAGTCTCCTGCGCAAGAAACTCGGTGCCAAGCTCCAGTCACGCTGTCCCGCCAGTAATGGTCGCCAGTAATTACAGTTTTGTGAATGTCCTGAATGCGCACTTCCCCAACGAAGGCGTCTGTGCTGTAAGGTGCAGTTCAGAGATAGTTGGAGTCAGTCAGACTGCGATAGACAACAGAATGATGTGGTATCGGATGTTAGAGGTGAACCATGCTAAAGTCGATGGGTCGACCCATGGAGATTGTGGGTCGACCCGTCATTCAAGTGGGTCGACCCGTAATTGAAGTGGGTCGACCCGTAATTGGAGTGGGTCGACCCATAATTCGCTGGCACATTTCCCCATTAACCCTGAGACAGGATTGCGACCGCAGCCTCAACGCGATTCGGCTGATTCTCTCGTACATCAAGATGCCGCTGCTGTAGGAAGGGAGCACCCCAATGACGCAAAATGATCCTAGAGGTAACGATCCGGCGCCTGGTTCTGTGGTATCGTGTCTCATCGACCCGTGGGGCGATGGCGGTAAATGGATCGCCCAGCCATCAGGCGTCATCAAAGTATGCTAACGCGGCGTAACGCTGCGGTCCAGCTTGCGCTCATCGACAGATCGATATGGATGACTCGTCAACTGTCATGAACCCTACCTTATAATGGGATCGAAGCCTTAGGGACAGGCTTCGATATTGAGCCTTTTGTCCGAGGACGTTAGGCATGTAACCCATTATGCATGGTCTCTGTCATCAAGCAGCTAATCAGCCCAGACAATCGTGCCGGGAGATCCGCTCCCTGCTCGGCCCTATTCACGGGGATGCAGAAAGCCGTTCAAATCGAGTCGATATCAGCCCTCGAACTCTTCTTTTACCGTGGTGACGAGAGGATCATATATGATTTTGACGACGTGGTCGATGACGCGACACGCTTGTTCACTCGGTATCTCCTCGTCCAGCCCATTAAAGTCCCCAAGTTCAAAGGGTTTCAACATAACTCGATGCGGGTTAATGACCTCCATACTGTCACAGACCTTGATCCCTGATAGACTACCCTAGCTGAGTGACGGGTGCATATATGTTCATATAGGTACAGTAGGACGGCTAGGTTCTGAGAACTTCTTCGAAGAATGTATGGCGTTGTCATCATAACAAGATACTCACAAAGCTCCCACAGCTCCCAGCAAGGCTATAGTCAGCTCGAGACGCTGGGTCTCTGACACATATACTCGGCAACTCGTGTCAAATGGAGGCGTCGGGGGACGGTCAAGGGCTAGTGAGACATGGCTTGAGACATGGTGTTGCCAGGTACTGTAAGTAGCCAGAGCGCCATTGACGTCTGTATGACGGATACATTGTCATACATATGATCTGTACCTAGCGACATCGTTCATTGTAGCTATAAGTACAGCGAGTCTAGCGGACCCGACATGCATGCTCTTTTACTGCAAAGTTATCAAGGTGTTCCTCCGACTCTCCCATGGCACAGACGATCTTAACAACACACAGCGCGGCTTCTACGTGCATCTGCGTGGTATACTTGTAGACATAAAGTAGAGATGATGCTTAGCGCAATTTGAGGTCGGTCTGTTCTGATCCCCGGGATGCTCGAAACGAGCGTAGAGTCGAGACCTGAGCGAATACCCTAGAGCGTTCCAGACTAGACAAGGAAACGGCGAATCGTGATAAGAATATCAATTGAGTGTTTATCGGCAATATGAAGTTGGTCACCAGAGTGCGGGTAAGAGTCTGGACCTCAGCACTGAGCAGGTTGACCCGTAACAGCAAGACTGACTGGACCTAGGGCAGTCGCCCGGCCACCGGTGACTTCAAATGTTTATCACGGATAACGCGGCTGGTCCTTCTCCCGCCCCCCGCACCAATAGCTCATCGCAACGTCGTGTAGTCCAGATGTCCGGACTGAGCCCCAGGCGTCCTTGGCTAAATCACGATGGTTTCAGATTGGTAAAACCGAGAAATCCCGGACTCTTTTGAAAATGCCTCAAACGCGGTTGGAGATTTCGTCAGCAGCCTTCGCTGGCGAGCTCGATCATTCCGTGTTCGCTGAGTTTTCTACTAATATGTCAGCGACGCTGTCGCCGTTTGCAGCTTTGTCAGTATTTGCATAATCTTGCTGATATGTCACCGTCGGTCACTGCTAGGCTATAATCGACCAGATCTTGTTCTACTAATTACTTCTGGTTCACCGTCTGCTTCTTCCGTGACCACTATATGTGCCCATGGATCTCGCTTCTGTCGCCTTCTACGAGGGACAACAACAGGCGGAACAGCAAGTGGGCTAGAGATCAAGGGCACTAGAGGTGATGCGCTGCGACCAGCTTCTGAGGGTTCTTCCGGCACGAGCACTTCCGGTACAGGAACCACAGACTGGCTTCCCAATTGACGTGCCCCTTGCTCCTTGCGCTTTGTTTGTTTCCGTCCCTTCTGAAACTTTCGAGTGGGTGGTCTGATCGTAGCATCGGAGGAGAGGCTTGATGGGTTGATCGGTGGCAAAGATTGCTGATAGGTAGATATCCAAGCCGCCTTTGACCAGAAGTGGTCGGTGAACAGCAAAGGCGCAAGTCGAAGTCGTCGGATGAAGGCAATGGCATGCGCACATGGCAGTCGGTCGTTCTGAAAGTTGCCGCACTCGCAGCTCCCAGTCCAGCCATCTGCATGACGGCAGAGAGCGACTCTGAATTGTATGTTGGTGGTGTGACGATGTTTGACGAGAGCATTGTACTGATTGGAGATGATAGTATCGTAGGATTTTGCGTCGTCCTCGTTGCTTCGCAACATGTTGGCTGCTGCTTCCGACAGACTAGTGCTTGCCTCAGCAGCCTGCCTGCTTCTCTCGTAGTGCTTGTCCTGCACGTCGTTCCAAATGTGAGCGAACATGTCAAGCACTGGCTTCTCTCGAGCTTGGATGTACACCCAATTTTGCTGCTCAACAAGGTTCGAGGTCCGCTGACCATAGCGAGGGACTGGGAAAGCGTAGTCGGCCCAGAAGTGGTGTGGAATGGCTTGAAGTCTCCCAAAGCAGCTTGAAGCGATCAGCAAAGAACTTGATTGCTAGCTGATTGCCAGAAAAGAGCTCACCGCTCATTACGGTTTCTCAACTTTCCCATCGCCAAGTCATACTCCTCCTGATTCCTAGCGTAAACGGCTTTCCAGAAGTCGTGTTTCACTTCATTCCCAAAACTCCAGCACCAAGTGTCTCTCCAAATGCTTGCAGCAGAAAGCTACGGTGACGTGGGGCAGGTGAAGCTGAATAGCTTTGTTGAGTCCTTTTTGACGATCACTCATGATGATGGTCGATTGGCGATTGATGTTGGGTAATGCGAGGCATAGGTTATCGATGAACCATGCCCAGTGGTCGTAATTCTCGCATGGCGCAATGCCCCAAGCCAGGTTGATGCCTTGTCGATTGGCGTCCACTCCGGTAGCAATGAGGAGAACGTAGTGATGAATGACCTTTGTCCAAGCCGCATCAACGGCAATAAAGGGGCGTAGATGACTCCAAGCCAGTGTCGAAGCAGACGGCGCTACAAAGAGGCTTGAGAACTGACCGTCAATGATCTTGAGCTTGACAGTGGCCATGAGATCGTTGTCGAGGATGGTGCGAGCGTAAGAAGGCAGTAGCGTAAACTGTAGTGTGTGCTCTGTGACAATATCGCCTCGGATTGCTGATAGTACTCGGAGGGCGGTGTGATATTGAAGGTCCTGTCGGTGTTTGTCCAGATACCATGCCATGACTTGTGCCGCACTTGTCTGTCGAATGATTGTCATGTTCTCCCAGACGGAGACGTCGGGCTCTGCAGCGTTCTCTCAGCGCTCTGATGATCCAGAGGGATGCATAGCTTACCTGCAGCGTTCTCTCAGCGCTCTGATGATCCAGAGGGATGAGAAGAACAACAGCAGGATAGATGACTAGCTACTGAAAGGGTAGTCCGGTGAAAACTAGGGGTCGACAGTGTTTCAGACTGATTCCGTCACTCCCCCTCGCTGAGACCCCATAGGCAGAGCTTGGATACCTAGCTTGCTGGAGAGATCAAGGTGTCGCTCAGACGAGAGTGTCTTGGTGAAGATATCGGCCAGATTGTTGTCCGAAGAAGCTTGTTTGACTTCGATTGTTTGGCCAGCTCGTTGTTCCCGGAGGTAGTTTGCCTGTATGTCGAAGTGTTTTGTTGTTTTATGATCGTGTGGGTGCTGCGACAGCAATACCGCACCACTGTTGTCGTTGTAGAGTGAGACCGGTGTGCCATTAGGTACGCCCAGCCCCAAGTCGTCAAGGAGTTGCCGAAGCCAGAGGGCTTGTCGTGCCGCATCGGTTGTAGCAAGTACTTCGGCATGTGTCGTTGATAGTGCCGTGCTAGGTTGACGTCGGCTCTTCCATGCCACTACTCCCCCATATGTCTTGAAGACATATCCGGTTGTAGACCGGCGGGTGTTGAGGCACCCACCCCAATCGGCGTCTGCATAGCCAAGTAGGACTCGCTGGGTCCCATGACCATCAAAAGTCAGGCTGAGATCGGTTGTTCCTCTGATGTATCGAAGGACATGCTTGGCAGCATTATAGATCGATGTGTCCCATTTACTTATGAAGCGACACAGCAGGCCTGCGGCATATGCCAAGTCTGGTCGGGTGATTGTAGCCACATAGAGGATGCCACCGGCCATTGATGGGAAATCGAGGTGTCGAGCAGCTTGGAAGTCGTCATCAGATGGAGTGACCGGCTTGAAGGAGCTTGGGAGGATGGTCTTGACGGGCTGGCATGATGACATATTGAATCGGGCTAGAAGTGATTCGAGATAGTGTTCTTGACTTAGGTAGAGGAGTCGGGCAGGCCGGTTACGATGGATGTTGATACCAAGGAAATAGTTGACAGGGCCACCATCCGAGCATTCGAATCGGTTGTTGAGGAGTTTCTTGAAGACATCCAGCTCCTCTCGTGAGGTGCAGGCAATGAGTTGATCGTCGACATGGATCGATAGGAGTAGAAGCGATTTGTTGGTCTGCCGAGAGTAAACGCATGGATCGGCCTTAGCCGGTTTGAGACCCTGTGACTTGAGCCACTGGTCGAGAGCCTTGTTGAACAGATGAGGCGACTGCTTTAGTCCGTAGAGTGACTTCTTGAGTCGGAGAACCATGGATGAGGGTACCGGCATGCCTTCAGGCGGGCTAATGTGGATATCGCAGTCGATGTCGCCATTCAGGAAAGCCCCTTTGATGTCGACTTGATCACATTCCAAGTCGAGGTGGTTGACAATTGATAGGATTACTCGAATTGAGTCCTTGTGGGCCACAGTGGCAAAGATTTCGTTGTAGTCCCGGCCCTTGATCTGTTTGAATCCCTTGACCACAAATCGAGCCTTGAACTTGGCTGGTTTGCCCGTCTCCCCGTCAATCTTCCTGGTGAATACCCATTTGCCTGGTATTGGCCGTTGGTCTGGGGCTTGAGGCACAGTTTCCCAGACATCGTACTTTGCCATGTTTGCAAGCTCATCGTTGATTGCCTGTTCCCAGTCTGGCCAGTGAGGAGACGCTCGAGCTTCTTGGTAGGACTGAGGATTGTCGTCGGAAGCCGCAGACAGTGCAAGTTGGTTCTGCATGTCGATCTCGGAGACATGAGCTTGACGTCGCTTTCCTCTCCCGTACCCCTCAAGCTCTTCTGGCGTGAATGACGCCACTTGTCGAGTGAGGGTTGTTGGCTCCAGTTCCGTGGCACGCCAGCGTCGGACCAAGGCTTGTTGACGTGGAGTGAGGAGATGATTGGGGAGGACCTCGAGTTGTCGTGCAAGATCTCTGCTCCTTTCCCATTCGTCTTCATTGACCTCCTCCGCCAATGGGCCCTGTTCTTCGGCGTCTGCCTGCCCTTCCATTCTTTGTGCTTCCCTGGGCTCCTCGTGTTCTACATCAAGTGATGGGTTGGTAGAAGAGGTGTCTTCAATAGGTAGGCTCCAGGGCTGGACTTTGGTGACGGGGCTTGGCATTGGCGAGTTGTTACGTGCTTGACTGTTGAGGACAATATCCCTGGACAGGTGGAACTGTCTGGTAGACGGGTCGTATATCCGGCATGTCCTGGAGCCAGTCATGTAGCTCATGACCCGTCCAGCAGTGTATCGAGGTTGGAGTTTGTTCTGTTGCTGGTGGACTCGGTAGTAGATGCGCTGACCAAAGGGTAGGATGTGATCCACGGCTAGGGTTTTGCCCGTCCATAGCTCCTCTGGTGTCTTGCCCTCTCGATTGATCATCGTTCGATTGCGAACATAGGTTGAGTAGGCGATTGCTTCTGCCCAAAAACGCTGTGGAAGCCCACTGTCGATGAGTAGGGTCCGCATGTCGTTTGCAAGCGTGAGATGTGCTCGCTCGATCCGTCCATTCTGAGTGTGTGCAGCGGGAGGCGTCAAGATGTGTTGGATCCCCTTCTCTCGGAGGTATTGGTGAAGCGACTTGGCCATAAACTCTCCCCCTTGGTCCGTCCTCAGTAGCTTCACCCGCCTGCCTGTCTGAGTTTCTGCCAACTGGATGTAGCGATGTAGGGCGGATGTTGCGTCTGACTTTGCTTTGAGGGGAGCCGTGTATACGTGTCGGGAGTAATCGTCATAGCAGGAGAGGAAGTAGACCGAGCCACCAATACTCGGTGTAGGAGCTGGTCCCCAGATGTCGGCCGAGATGCGGTCGGCAGGATGAGTAGCTCGATCAGTGCTTGGTCGTGATGGTAGTCGGACACCTTTGCCTTGGACACAAGCAGAGCATTGAGCATCTGATGCATTGACATCGGGTTTCCAGTCCTTTCCAAGCTTTCCTGACCGACCAAGTGCGTTCACCGTAGCCGAGTTAATGTGCCCAAGCCTGCAGTGCCAGGAAGGTCGATCAGCCTCTGCAGACATGGCAGTCGAAAGATGAGGGCGCACCACGTAGAGACCGTTTGAGAGTGATCCTTCAATGAGTTGTCTGCCCGACTTGTCGTTCAATCTAGCAGTTGTCGAAGTGAAGACCCACTGATGATCGGGGCTGTTGAGTCGTCGGACGGCCAGGAGATTGTGGACCATCTTGGGAACATAGTAGGCGTTGTTGAAGGTGGTGTCACCGATTTGGAGAGTGCCGGTGTGTGTAGCCGGGATGGTTCCACCGTTCCCCACCTTGACTTGTAGAGGATGAGGGAGCATGACAAGGTTCTTGAGGAGGGACTTGTCACAGATCCAGTGTTCGGAGGCGGCTGAGTCGATCACAATCTTGGAAGGGTCTGCATTGGTGATGCAGGAGAGAGCGACATAGGCTTCGAGGTCGGGCTCGTCTGATTGTTGACTTGCCACTGCAGCTTTGCCCTGCCGGTTGTTGGACTTGCTTCGAACACCAAGGCAGGATGTAGTGTCGTGACCATATCGCTGATGGTCGTCGCAGAACTTGTCGGCATGTCGGCCTAGAAGAGGAAGTCCATCCGGTCCAAGTCTCCTTCGATCCTGTCCTCGCTCCTGTGCTTTACCCCGCTGGCTCTCACTCCTCCTTGCCAGAAAGCCTTGAGCGTTTACCTCCTCGGATTTCATGACTCGTCGACGGTGCTCAGCAGAGGCAGCAGAGATGACTTGATGGGCGGTGACGGTAGAGCTGGCAAGAAGGGTGGAAGAGAGCATGCCGTATGACGAAGGAAGGGCGGCAAGCATGGCGTAGGCGGTCATGTTGTCGATGAATTCAGAGAGGGTGACCTTGTTGTGGATGGCGGAGCTCGCAACCTCGCTGAGCTTGGCTTGAATGGAAGCAAGTCCGGCTTGGGGATCCTGGTTCTCCTCTAATTGCACACTCCAAGCGTCCTTCCAGAGCTCAGCTTGTCGAGCAGGCGATGTGGCGCTGTAGGTCTCCTTGAGCCAGTCGTACAGAGCCTTTGGTGCGGGCCTGGTCAAGTCGATCTTGTTCTCGGGAACACGGTTTTGAACAGCCGTTGATAGCGAGTGGTAGATGATACCAAAGGTGGTGCCTTGCTGCTGTTTGTCTCGGTACAGAGCAGCGGCGAGCTCCTTGGTGTCGGAAGGGGAGGGCAGGCTGCCAATGTTGAGGCGAAGTCGAGTCTCTTCCTGAATAGTTGAGAGTTCCTCAGAGATGTGCTCGATGAGGTTCTTGCCGAGAAGTGCGGCTTGGAGAGATCGATTCCAGGCGATGTAGTTGTCCGGCCCAGTAAGTTTGGTGGTCCCTATGACCATGGAGTGGTCCCTATGACCATGGAGTCAAGGTTGACGTCGGACATGGTTGGTGAATGGCGCTGACGAGGTGCTGAAGGCAGGGTGGCGAGGGTGATCTGACGTGGTGCTGTTACCAAGACGGAGACGTCGGGCTCTGCAGCGTTCTCTCAGCGCTCTGATGATCCAGAGGGATGCATAGCTTACCTGCAGCGTTCTCTCAGCGCTCTGATGATCCAGAGGGATGAGAAGAACAACAGCAGGATAGATGACTAGCTACTGAAAGGGTAGTCCGGTGAAAACTAGGGGTCGACAGTGTTTCAGACTGATTCCGTCACTCCCGGACCTGGTGCTTCAGCGATGAAATGCGCTGAAGAAAGACCCGCCTTTGCCTCAATATACCGAGCTGACTGAGCAGATCCTCGCACCCGTTGCTGAACACCCAGACAGGAGTGACTCTCGTTGAACCGCCTGAGGATGTACTGTCCCTTGCGCTTGATGTATGTGACCTTTGCTTCAAAGGGACACGTCTCCTCCTTACACACAAGGCGAAGTGTATCATGGTTCCGTCGCTTCCGCTGTAGATTACCTCGAGCCGCATGCGAGAGGTCTGCGATCTTGATGAACGCGTCGTCAAGTGACTCGAAGGTAGTCAGGTCGATTTGCCACTGCACCGGTGTAGTGGACGACATCGTATACTCAAAGTATTCAAAGTACAATAAAGGATGCTTATAGAAAAGGAGAAGAGGAAGTGGACGCAGTAGACGCGTCGTTGTCCATCACTGACAAGATAGTCACATATGCTTCCGACTGACAGATCAGTCAATAAGCAGGTACAGACTGACAGATTGATAGAAAACTCGTGTTCGCTGGACGCTTGGAAGGTGGAGGTCAGCATTTTGGAGGCTTCGAAGGTTCGGTGGAGGTCAGTACCAAGGAACGCCACTTGTCCATGGTGTGTGTTGAGCGGTACATGCTGGAAGACATCCCTTCTTTAAATGAACCGCGCTTAGATCGGCGGAAGACCCCGTACGTCGTGCCTAGCCATCGAAAACCGGAGATGAGCTCGGGCCGGTGCTTGGCAAGACGGAACTACTCGCGGCCCGGAAAAGAATCTAGGTTGGTGACGGGACCCCAAGCTGTATAAAGAGTGACTCCAGAGGTCCCCCAGATTGCCCCACCATCTGGCATCGATCCGAACTTGTCTCAAAATCTAGATTACAATGAGAGCCCAGCCTACAATCGAACTGCAGCCCAGTGACGCTACCCGACGGTCGAGCACGGTGCCCATCGATGACGACGTCAAGCTTGATTTCGAACATGTTGAAGAAGGCGACGAGGATCCCGACCAAGCCAAGAAGCCGGGCGCATTCATCATCGACAATTACGGCAGCTATCCAAGCAGCACGACCTGTCCTTCCGGGCCACCCTATGGCAGTTTCGAAAAGCCATGCTCATTTGCCTTGGTTGTGGTGTACTCTCGATGGGTGATGGATATCAGTACAAGATGCCCGGCAATATTGTTGCTTTGCCCGGGTTCATTCGCCAGATGGGACATCAAGAGGAAGATGGCACTTATATGCTTGACCCGCAGCATGTTGCCGCTTGGGGAGGTGAGTCCAGACTGTGGCCGGGGCCCGCTCCCTTGACCTTCGCTTGACTTACTTTCAGGTGTCTATGCGGCCTCTGTCGTCTCCATTCTCTTGGTTGGCTCGTATCCTATTGATCGATTCGGTCGAAAGCCAATGTTGATCGCCACTCAAGTCTTCATGCTCATTGCCCTTTTGATCGAGATGTGGGCGACCAACTGGACTCACTGGATTGCGGCAAAGATTTTGAATGTGAGTACGCTGCGGACACGGACGCCGCTGACTCTGTAGGGTCTTTCCGTCGGGTGCAATCAAATGACAGCAACTTCGTACAGCTCTGAGATTGCCCCTACCCGTGCGCGGGGTGCTGCTCTGGGTTTCTACCAGCTATTTGTGAGCACCCTCGAAGCTAACACAGTCCGTTTTCTGACACCGCAGTGGGCTATCGGTTCATTCGCTGCTGCAATCGCTTTGCAAATCGTATCTGAGCTCCCCGTCGACAAATGGCGCAACGCGGTGTATTCCATGTGGGCATTTGTCGGTCTTGCCGCGATCGTTCTCGTCCTCATCCCCGAGTCTCCTCGGTTCTGCTGTGCCAGGGGCAATCATATCAAAGGCAAAAACACCCTCCAATGGATCAATGGCGGCGCAAGCGGATATGACGTCGATCACGAGTACATGATCATCCAAAAAGAGATCGAGGACGGCCGAATGATGGCCGATCAACAAAAGAACGTGACCTTACTAGATTGCTTCAGGGGGACGAACCTGGTATGTATCTTTTCCCGTTCACGGACGCCTCGCACGCAAAAGCTAAAGGCACAGCGTCGAACCATCGTCTCTCTTCTCCCCTTCAACTACCAGCTCTGGATCGGCTCTCCCGTCATGTTCAGTTACACCTCCTACTTTTTCCAACAAGCCGGACAATCAAAGCCTTTCATTGCTACTGTCGCCGTCAAGTGAGTGCTCTGTCACGTCTTTGATCTGATTGAGGGCTGATGAACTTGATAGTGCCGTGCAGACATCCTTCGTCGCGATCTCGTTCCTTACTACTGAGAAAGTCGGAAGGCGACCTCTCCTTGTCTACGGCGGTTGCGTCATGGTGCCTCTGCTGTTTGTCGTCGGAGGTATCCTGAAGGTGCCCAGGACGACTGCCGCTTGCTCCGCAATGATCGCTGTCGCGTAAGTCATACTCCGGTAGGGGCCAGAGTTTTTGACTCACCATTAGGTGCGTCTGGGTAGCAGGGTATGCCTCTTCCGCTGGTCCGCTTGGCTTCGTGTTCCTCGCCGAGTGCTCCACTGTACTGCTTCGGGCCAAGACCGCCAACATGGGCGCATTAGCGAACGCCCTATCCGGCCTCATCACCACATACTGCACTCCGCTTATGCTGTCGAGCCCGAACTTTGGAGTCGCCAACACCATGTTCTTTTTCGGATGCACCGGTTTCGTCTGTGTTGTTGCCTTGTTCTTCATCATTCCGTGAGTACAGCATCTCTTCGTGTATCTGCTGCTATTGACACGTAGAAGTGAGACCAAGAACCGATCGTTAGTCGAGCTCGACGAGATGTTCATCTTGGGCGTGCCCTCCAGGAAGTTCAAGACTTTTGAGACCTCGATCGATAGGGCCAAGAAGGCGGCAGCAGGTCGGGGAAGTGAGGTCGTGTAATTCAACCAGGGTTCAGTCTTGCCGTGCATGTAGGTGCAGCTCAGAGGTTGTTGGAGGCCGTCAGCCTGCGAGAAGCATCGGAATGTGGTACTCGTAACTCGAACGATTGATGTAGGTGATGCTAGCTGAAAAATTATGGGTCGACCCAAAACTAGTGCCCAAAACTAGTGTGGGTCGACCCGTAATTGAAGGAGTTTTCTGCTGATATGTCAGTCGCACAGGTCGGATGCACAGATCTGTCGGTGAAAGTGGCAATTTACTGAATTGTCCATGTTCTGACACATTGATCAGTCCCCGGCGACCGCAAGGCCAGCTTATAAGGCCTGTCTTTTGGAGCAGAGCACAGCATACCATAAAGTCATGGGATCTGTGTGCGTTAAGCATGATCCAGCCGTCCGCGCAGTGATCTAGAGGTTTTTCAAGCTGTTTGAGTCTGCACAGTCGGATGTCATTGATATGCATGTAAGGGTGGCGTGATCTGCAGTCAGTGACTGCGGCAATTTGCATGTACGCTTTTGAGACGATCAGAGATGTTCTGAGCGATGTAGAGCATCCGGAAGACATTTTCCACTGACAATGTAGTAAAACACATCAATCACTGACAGACGAGTGAAAGTCAACTTTGCGACTGACATATTAGTCAAACTCTCTAATTGAAGTGCGTCGACCCGTATTGAGGTGGGTCGACCCATAATTTCTGCAGTGGCACATTTTCCCATCCGAACCTTTGTGGGGTCGACCGTTGCACTAGCCCTAAAACATGATTCTCATCGGACAACAGCGTCAATGTGAGTGAGATGATCCTTTCTCGAGCGTCATGAGGCCACATATGTAGCAGAGGAACCACCTCAACAAAGGAACACGGTTCCAGCGGTCACGGCCGGGCGCCTATGTTTCTGTGGCTACATCGAGACGCGACTGACGATACTTGTAAGTGGGTCGTCCAGCCATCGTGCGTGACCGGAACAATCCTCAGAGCGGCGTAACACTTGCTCTGTGCGGAATCGGATCTGCCGCCCGGCGGGACGGGCGTGGAGGTTACGCCAGATGGGTCTGTCACGCCATAAGCTGCCACATAACAGTTCCCAAATGGCGTAGAGAAAGCCGACGCTTTGAGACGCTTTGAGAAACTCCGTTGAACTCACACTGAAAAACCCGCCGTAAAGAAACCCCATCTGTAAAGAAACCCCGCTTGAAAAGCAATACATTTGATCCTCTCCCCATACATCACCGCTGACAATTGTATACTTTTGTCATGTCACCCCAGGCCTTCTCGCTGGAGCACCAAGCGGAGTGCAAGGCATTCTACCGACAGCTGTCCGACATCATTACCAAGGAAGAGGTCTTGCAACGTCAACATGTTCTCTCGCAAATCGGTGCCGCAATCCCGCTACCACTACCAGGTCAACCTCGCAGCAAAAGGTGGAGAGCTCGCACCCTTGATCAATACCGCCTCCCAAGTGAAGGAACCCTCGAGTATTGACGAGAAGAAGCTCAAACCCTGGCGACAAGTTGTCTCAGAAGAGGAGATCTTCACAAAGATCACGCACGTCCATTGAACCGTGCTCCCCCATGTTGGACAGGATAAGACAGAAGCACACATTGCCAGAGTATACAAGGGTATACCTCGGAAGGCTTTGCGTTTTACATTGCAGGGATGCCAAGCTTGCTTAGTCCGGTGAGTCAGATCTCTGGCAAGCAAATCTTGACCGTCACTGATCGAGCAGCGCTATCAAGAAGAACAAGAATCCAGTCCAGCCTATTGTTGCCGGGCAGTTCTTTGAGCATGTGCAGATAGATCTGGTGGACATGAGCTACAAGCCATGCGAGTACATGGGGACACCAATGAAGTGGATCTGCCACATCACAGACCACTTCAGCAAGTTCAGTCAGATTGTGAGTCTCGCAACGGGGCTTACCTTGAAGCGCCAAGCGCCAATGGCTGATATATTGCCCAGTATCCGCTGCCTTACAAGGCTGCCGTTGCGGTACAAGGTGCCCTCCTCCAGTGGATCATGGCATTTGGCCGACCTGCAACTCTTCAGAGCGACAACGGCACCGAGTTCTGCAATCATATAATCACCCAACTTGCAGAAGATCACGGGTTCAAACTATCACATGGACGCCCACATCATCCCCAAGCGCAAGGGCTTGTCGAGCAGGGGAATGGAGTAATAGGATCGCGGATAAGCAAATGGAGAGCAGACACACAGCGAGATGATTGGTAAGACTTGACTTGCCCCTTGTTATGGATCAAACTCATCTAAGCAGGGTCTCGGTCATCCCCCACATTGTCCGGTCAATCAACTACTCCTCACACACTGCTTTACCTTGCCGTCAGACACCCGCCTATGTTGTCTTTGGACAGAATGCCAGATTCATTGACATGCTTGACAAGACCAGCAGCAGCTTTGTCGAGCAAGCCGTGGAGGATGGCACAGAGGATGAGCCAATTCCAACTATAGAGGAGGACATCAACAACAATCCCGGTGGATTTCCAGGAGAAACGCTTAGTGAGACAGAGCGCTCCCTGCGACAGATGGAAGAATATGGGAACGACTGGGAGGCAGAAGAGATGCGACTTTCAACACCGGAATCGACGACCTTGCCCATGCCTGAACAACCTTTGGAACAAACCAGCACGCCAACTCCTCCAACCTTGCCACTGCCAGCCACATCTCCTGGCTTTGGGGTACCCACTCCAGTACGACGGGAGATTGGAAGAGGTGTACAGGAAAAGGGCAAGCAGAAGCGAGGGGATATGGCACGCCGATGGGGTGATAGTGGCAAGACCACTCAATTCTCTCGAGGAAGTCATGTCACTCTTCAAATACCCGCCCCGCTCCGACATGGTATCGATCAAACCCGGATCCGCTGCCTGGTTCTTGAAGCCGCCCGACCTGGCTACTACCGACTGCTTGCAGAAGAGGTGTTCTTGAGGGACTCCACCGGCCCGGTGAGCTTCAGCGGCTAGTTGGTCATCGCTTCAGTCAAGCCGTCATGACAACGTATGAGGAGTATAAGCGTGGGACAAAGGGCACAGTGACCGTTGCTTCCATTGCCACCAAAATGTCAAGTGAGTCCCGTCGCTCTTCAGTGGCTGACCTTGCAGTCTCCAGGCAGAAGAAACTATCCTGCCGCTGTCAAGGAAAGTGCCTACAATCAAGGTGTCGATGTCGACAAGCCCAGAAGCCTTGCACTGTCTACTGTCACCGCAAGCAAGGTCGCTGCAATTATTACGCTGAGATGGACTCTTCAAGGCAGAACCTGGAATCCGGATCTGAGGACAAGGGGGATGAGGAGGGTGCAGAGGATGCGCAACCGATTGAAGGACTCGAGGAGTCATCACAAGTGGCAAGACAGACAGCAAGGCAGCGGGGAGGAGGAACAGGAATCCGGGCCGGGAACTGGGAGCTCATAGCTGAGCCCATTGAGCCAGAAGATTGTGATGTTGACCAGCCTGTGCTGGAAGGTCGCCATCTCAGGCCTCGGCACAAATAAAAGGAGAGGGGGAAAGGACGTTCAGTATGTCACAAATGTCACCCTGGTAATGCAATACAATGCTATCCCTGTCACGGTCCACAGGGGCCGCACGGGGGTACTAGGGTATCGGTCCAAGGCTAGGGGCTACGGGGTTAGTGTTACTTAGACAGACTTACAAGAGTTAGGACCAGATTGAGGGGGTGTGTTGCTATAAAGATAGCTCGGGCTTGTCAAGGGCGAGGCGGGACGAGAGTGACGCGAGAGATCAGTCGACTTCCTTTGAAGCTCGATTGATGGCGAGGATACACCAAGTGATGGTGACGAGAAGTCAAGACTCAGTCAAGACACGCGAGGGCGAGAGGTCGAGAGAGGCGAGGGCAACACAGGACCGGTCTAGGTGTGTAGACTCTGCATATGATCCTGAGTTGAGAGAAAAAACATCTCAACAGGATTTGGGTGGGTTTATATATGTCTGATTCTAGACGAGAGACGTGAGACGTATCCGACAGACATATCCGTCTGACGTAGAACGGTACGAGAAAGACGGGCTGTCTACTGAGAATTACGGGAGACGGGGCGAGAACTACGGGAGACTAGACGAGATTCTAAGAAGAGCAGACGAGAATTTAAGATGAGGGCACGGGAAACTCTATTGAAGGGACGAGAAGTTCAGAAGTGAACACGAGAGTTGCGGGAATGATGTCATGTGTGAAGCGCCTGTTAGCGGTTCATGACAATCCCGGCCATGCATATGAGTTTGAGAACGTGTCCCACCTATGCGGAATGATAGAGGGAGGGCTACAGCACCTACATGCATCAGGAGGGTGCATGCGATGCTCAATTAAAGGCACAATATCTGGTGCCATAGTAACTCTGTATATGATGGCGACATCAAAAAGGGCCGTTCAGCGCCTTGGTTGTGTGTCCTGGCCATGCATATGAGTTTTAGAACGTGTCCCACCTATGCGGAATGATAGAGTGAGGGCTAAAGCACCTACATGCAGGCTCCTGATGCATGCGATGTTGAATTAAAAGCAATGGATCAGTTGCCCGGCAATCACCCAATGGTAGCTATTGGTGCCGCATAAGGCGTAGACAATATGTTCTGTGCCCGATGGGGATTCACGCCAGGCTCGGACGGCGTGAGTCCTACGCCTTATGAGCACATCGCGCCGCGTGCGGACTAGGGAATGGCGTGATGTAGCCCTGAGCTACTGGAGCGCCTCTGAGGTCTTCACATTTGTCACTTGTCAGACGCGTGATATATACCTTTGCTATCAACAGTCTGCAGCGCCCAGTCGCAACACCAACTAAGAACAAGCACTGTGCCTTCAACATCGCCTGCCAGAACAAACATCCATGCCTACTGTCACCCAGCCCCCACCATCACTCGCCTTTCTTCCAGCGTTTCAACTCGAGTGCGAGGACAAGATCCAGACAATGACCGGCCTCTTTGATGATGTAGAATGTCATCAGCGACGCGAACTCATCCTCAACCCGACAATGGATCTTGCCACTCTTGTTGGTCCTCCTCGGGACGCAAAGTGGAGATGGAGGACACTTGTCCACTATCGAGTGAATGAGCACAATGAGCTCGAATACCTGGACAAGGAGGGCAAGCGGGAATGGAGACGTGTCATACCTCGAAGCAAGGTCTATGACACCGTCACCGATGTGCATTGCCATGATGTGCAGCACGCCGGGCAAGACAAGACAGAGGCGCGGATTCGAGAACACTTCAAAGGCATTACCCGGAACGTGATCCGCTTGATGAGGGATGCCAGGCGTGTAGTAAACGGTGAGCCAATGCTGCCCTGCAAGTGCTGAACTAATGTCGACAGCGCACAAAGCAAGAACCAAAACACTGTTCAACCCACCACGTCCAACTCAACGTTTGAGCACATTGAGATCGACCTGATTGATATGAGCTATCTGCCCGAGCATCATCTCGGCCAAGAGATGCGATGGATCTGTCACATTCGAGACCACTTCAGCAAATATTGTCAAGCTGTAAGTTCACAATGCTAGTCAGGCTGACAATCAGTATCCCATCCCTCGCAAGACGGCTGGGAATGTCAAAGATATACTATTACGCTGGACAACAGCATTCGGCCCACCGGCAATCCTGCAGAGCGATAATGGATTGGAATTCTGCAACAGCAGAGTGATGGATCTGGCAGAAGACTTTCGCTTCAAGGTCACACACGGGCGCCCCTATCACCCACAAGCACAGGGGCTTGTCGAGCAGGGAAATGGAGTCATCAAAAACCGCATTGCCAAGTGGTTTGCAGCGACAGGTCGATCTGATTGGTGAGCAACCACTTCAACGCCTGAGGCAGTCATGAGCTGGACTGATTGCTTGTGCAGGCCTGCGATCCTTCCTCACATTGTCCACTCTATGAATGTGACGGTTCACTTGTCGCTTCCTATTCGCCAATCTCCTGCTTATGTGGTCTTTGGCAAGCAGCGTCGACATCTTCACACTGTCGGCAATGGGAACGGGTCTGCAGTCGAAAGGAGGGAGGAGCGGCCCGTTGAGCCGCTGATGGGCGAGGAGAGTATTGAGAACGCAGGATATGAAGGCGCTGTGGAGAGTGAGTGAGCAAGCCAACAGCACTGCGCTGAGTATCAGCTGCTAGCAATCTGGCGGAGATGGCGCCTGTGTGCACTCTCAACAGTGTCACTGACGTCGAGATGACTGTCGATCCACCTTCAGCACCTTCAACTCCAGTGCCAGAGCTTGTCTCCGAAGATCACGATCACGACAGCCCAGAACGAGATGAAATGACACAAGCTGTTTGACTGCGACAGAGACAACAACAAGTCAACATGGTACGGCGATGGGGTGGTAGTGGAAAGACAATTGTGTTTGTCAAGGGCAGCCATGTCTCCCTTCGCCTGCCTCAAGCTCTACTTCACGGGACCGACGTGACCCGAGTACCCTGCATGGTGAGTTATAATCCAATATGACAGTCGAGTTCCCGCCTTTGACTAATATGGCACTCGGGAGCATATGTGACTGAGATGGCAGCTTTTTGACAGCACGTCGCGTCTTCAAACACGGTGCTGGGTTTGATCTTGCTCCTGTTCAAACTCCGACCCATTTGACGATTGCTCCTGCATGACGGCAGCTCTCACCACCAACAACCAGTGGCAAATTGGCGTAACAACCTTCGACTCCTTCCACGACGCATTCATACAAATATGTACCCAGTCACATCAGGTCAGGGGGAACCTTTCGGTGAAGCGTCGAAACAGCAAGCTGCTTCACCTGCTTTGCAAGGAACACAGGTCCTGCCCCTTTGAGGCCTACGTGTCTTACGACAAGAAGACAGCCTTGTATGTGCTCCGAAAGTACAACGGTGAACACACATGTCTTGGAGTGCAGGAACAGGCGAGAGGATCGGTACACTCTGCAGCTTTTGTCGAAGCAAAGGTGAGTTCAATCATCACTTGTCTAGCTTGATCACACACTCACAAGTGCAGGTTTGAGCACATGACGATCACCCGCCAAACCAAGGTCGCTCAGCTCAGAGCTTGGTACAAATCACGATACGGCCCTGTACACTACCAGACGGCTCAACGCGTCCTCAACACTGTCAAAGGGGATGAAGTGACTGAGCAGTCATACCAGTTCACGCTCCTACCATCTTATGCGGCGGAGATCCTCAGAATAGATCCTACAGCCACGGTCAAGCTCGAGCTCGCTGCCCAACGTCGCGTTTCCTCGCTATTCATCTCGCCTTCATCGGCAAGCACAGCCTGGTCACATATGCGCCCTTTCATCGCCGTTGACGCTGCCTGGACAAAGGTCATCCACGCATACGTTCTTTTGATTGCAACTGGTCTTAATGCCAACCACCAGGCGATCAACCTTGCTTGGGGCGTTGCTCCACGAGAGAATATGGACCACTGGGGCTGGTTCTTTGATAACTTGGCACTTGCTCTCCCAATTGATCACCCTTCAACCGTCATCATGAGCGATCGGCAGAAGGGGCTGAACCGTGCTGTTCAGATGAGGCTCCCACAAGTCACTGAGGCTTATTGCTGCAAGCACATCGAGAGGAACATGACGCTGGAGTATGGCGCTGAGGTTGGAAAGAAGGTCTGGGCAGCGGTGAAGGCCAGGGATCAGCGAGACTTTGACAAGGCGATGAGGAAGATCAAGGAGTGCAATCCTCGGTGAGCCTCCTTGTCCAGGTCAAGCTCCTGTACATGACGGAATCAACATGAAACGCTATTATCCCCTAGTTCTTGCCCGACTACCCTTTCAGTAGCTAGTCCTATTCCTGCTGTTGTTCTTCTCATCCCTCTGGATCATCAGAGCGCTGAGAGAACGCTGCAGACGACGTTTCCGTCTGTACAAGGCTAACTATTCAGCTGCTTTGAACGCCTGAACGAGATACCACACCAGTTTTGGGCAGATTACAAGTTCCCAGCCGCAAGATACGGTCAATACACCTCAAACATCGTTGAACAGCAGAACTGGGTCTACCTGCAGGCTCGAGACATGCCGGTCCTTGATATGTTCACCCACATTTGGAACGACATGCAAGTCAAGCGGTACAACCAGCACTTGGACGCTATCCAGTGCAGGGGACCCCTGTCGACATATGCTGCCGACAAATATCGCGAGAACGAAGACTCTGCTCGGATGTACCTGGTCAAACACTCGACCGCAATCAACGGCCTTGTCATTGATCGACAACAGCAACACCTTGGATACGAGGTGTATCTTCATCTCAATGGGCCCAGGTCACACGGCAGCTGCACATGCGGGCATTTTCAGAACGACAAGCTCCCATGCCCTCATGCCCTCGCCTTGATCTATGAGTCCAGACTTGCCGCCCACAACTTCATCGACCCATTCTGGTCCAAGAGCGTGTGGATTGCGACCTATGACCGACCAATTCCGGTTCTTCGTCGATCACAGCTGGAAAGCGATCCCACTGTCCAGCCACCTTCTCAGAAGATTCGAAGAGGCCGGCCGCAGAAGAAAAGGAGAGAGCAGGGAAGTGGTGGGCTGCTGTCCATGACAGCAGCCATAAACGAGGAGTCCATGCTCAGCACAGCTCCCCAGGCGACAAGCACCATCAATCCTGTCGAGAATGAGTTTGATGGTATTGAAGAGCCATTGGTGGACCCAGAGCCGGACACTTCTTGCCGCCTGTCTGCTGCAACACAGCTACCGAACCAGGCTGTACAGGTTGCTGCACCAGGGAGTAGGCGACGGAAGAGAGCCCATTGGGCATACATACTAGACATTCCTCGAGTTGAGCCAGAAGTAACAAGCCGAACCAGGTCAGGCCGGGGATAGTACACGATGCCATATGTGGGATGCCATACTTGTCAAAAGAATGCCATCTCCGATAAACATGGTCGTCGTTGACAACTTAGTCAAAGCTGTCATGTTCAGTGCCATATAAGGTTTACCTCCTGTATGGTGGTCGACATTCCGCGCCCTGGCTTCTATCGACTACTTTGCGAGGAAGGAGTGATTCTTGGAACACACCGATCAGCAGACCTGCAGCCCCTGGTCGGCAACACATTCTCGGAAAACATGATCAGCTTGTTAGAAAGCTATGACGATGGCGTCTATGGCGAGGTCACATTAGGCAGGCTTGCCGGACAGATCACAAGTGAGTGGCCAATGCTGTTGCTTCTAACTTTACAGTGTCAACAAGCAGACGAGTTGCCTGTAACTGTCGCACTACTTGCAGGCAAGGCCGATGTCCATGTAGAAAGGCCGGAAAGGCCTGCACGATTCATTGCCACAAGGGTCGCCGCATCTGTGATGTGTTTGCCAACCGTGGTGGCTCTGCGGTTCAATACCTAGACCCGCAGGCCAGTGGCAACGAGGGGATGGCGGCTGGAGTGGTTATACCCGAGCATCAATTGGTGAATGGCGATGATGGTGCAATGGAAAGAGAGATTCCGACACAAGGAGCGTCAGCGGCAAGCGGGTCTATTGTGAGGGGACAGGGTATCTGACGTAGATATGAGCTCCAGTTGCCTCGGGAAGCAACCCCAGATCGGCCTGCGTGCGAGGAACGGCTGACCAGGAGCCAGGTAGTACAACGTAAATAGTGGATTATATATGTATTGTATGGATTCCGTCAACTGAAAGGCTCATGCGGCGTGGTATCTGCAGAACTGTCTGGCGTAATGCCCATCCGGCACAGCACCAAAAAACGCTTGCTACGCCGTTTGCGCCAGGCGTGAATCCGCATCCGGCACAGAACAAATAGCTTCATAATGCGTAATACCTCTTTGCGCATACTAGGTATGAAATTCACCTCCACGCCTGTCCCGCCCGGCGGCATACCTCATTCGGCAAAGAGCACATGCTCGTTATTCGCTTTCGCGTTGAGGTGCATTGCCTTCAAGCACACAGGTTCCGAGCGGAAACGAGTTCTCCGCCGGTTTGCTTGCCGGATAGACATGCCTCCACAGCGCCGTGCCCAAAAGACCGCCGCGCTCACTTCCGACTTCAGACGTCACATACTTTCACAGTCGTCGATGGCGCGTTTCTTCTCGATAGCCCTGATGGCTAGCTCTCACATCAGCGGATAATCGCATCGACGAGAAGCCGGACGAGCTCAAGCTACCCGCCACTATCGCCATCCTGATCGGACAGTGAGTGACCCAGTCTCGCCAAGGTCTCTTACCTGATAGACGCGCCGCTGAGCAATACAGATGTGCTCAGACAAGCCAAAGGCGCGACAGAGCCTTACAAAGTTGGTAACCACGCTCCATACATCATTTCAACATCGCGCCGTGGGCTATACTGGCGGTATGGACAGACGTAGTGATCACGCCGACCAAGTAGAACCATCTCATAAGCCTTGTTACCCGCCATCTTCGCAGAGTTCAACTTCGAGCGACACGAACTCATCCGAAATCCGGGCCTCTCAATCACAGTTCACGGTCTGCCTGATCATAACGCGCTGTGTTGGTCAGGGAGCGGTTCGATTTAGACGAGGACCCATCGTTCACTTGTCCGGCACTGGAGCAGAACTCGGTGGCTGGCCCGGTCGCGCGACGGATGTTGCTCTCACACGACATCTTCGAGGCGGGAGGACCTACATCCACTACGTCGACAAGATCATCTACACTGCCAGCGAGCTCACCAACGGCGACGTGCAGCTCGACTTCGACCTTGGTTTCAACTTAGGCCAAGACGCCTTTTCCTGCTGCTACGTCGCTGGACGTCTTGGACACCATTCGGCAACAGACATGACCTGAAATCTGGCTGGAAGCATCGTTCGCCAAGCTGCAAGTCGAGCGCATCAGCATCGCCCTTTTGCGATATTGATGGCTCGTTTGCCACGACTGAGTTATCTCACGGTGCGCAACCTCTTGCTCGACTCGTGGCAAGACAGACTCGAGCCCAAGATCAACGAAATCCACGGCGCGCCTAAATGGGAGCGCGGTCTCGACCCGCTCGAATCTCTCTCGGAGGCGATCGATTCGGAGATTAGAATACTCGTCGATCGTTGCCGAGGAAGGCTACGATCCACCTATGTTTCGTTTGACCCATCCGTCGCGCTTGCCCATAGAATGAGGCGACAGCACGTGTTGAGGTATCTGCGCAAAGTCAATGTTCTGTGGACGTCGTAGGAAAGCGGGTGACTTGCCTGTCCTTCAGTCGAAGCGATGTAGGCTCTGGCCTTCGACCCAACTCTACTTACCATGTAAGTTGTATCCCATAAAGTCTTTGACCATCAACAGGGCGAGGTCCCCGCCAAAGTATCGGCTGGCATGCCTCGTCACGGGGGTGATTGAGGATTGGCAAATATACTCTCAACACTATGTTATTATTTTGACACATCTTACAACTCTATGGGTAATGCAACAAACACTTAGCCACCCACAACATGCTTCTCGTGCTCGGTCGGTCATGGTTGTCGCGTATCGTAGGAGCGTTGCGTCCATGGTCGTTACGGGTCGACCCGACCATGAAAATTACGGGTCGACCCGACCCATGAAAATTACGGGTCGACCCATTATAAATACGGGTCGACCCAATATAAGTACGGGTCGACCCAATGTAAGTACGGGTCGACCCACAATGTCGCGTCATTAAAGTGCCGTTCTCACGCCGTAGTTCTCGCTGCATTGCGCAACTCCTCCTATCTACCTTTTGTCACTCTAGCACACCGTCTGGCAAAGTCAATATGGCTTTGAAGGAGCATCGAGCTCTGACGGCGAAGTCTCGAAAGGTTGGAGCTGCCAGACAGTTGAATGACCCTTGGAGACAGCATGCTGGGAGATACAGATTGTTTCATCTTGTCGTAGGAGACATAGAAGTTGAACGAGCAGTCCTGGTGTCGACAGACGAGCTGAATGACGGTCTGATTTCGATGAGGTGTGGATAGGTTACCTCGTTCGGCATGAGACACAGCGCAAGCCTGTGCCCAAGCCTCGGCGAGTGAGTCAAACGTTGTGATGCCAACCTCCCACATCTGTGGATGTATGTGTTGTGTCATGGTGTGAAGGGACCTTCAAAGATTGCAACGCGCTAGCTATCTTCTGCCCTATCGACTTGTCATTTAGTGCCATTTGGGCCTTTTTCAACGCCGATTGCTACTTCAGTCTTTATCTGTGTGGCGAGTGCTATACGAGTCCATCGGTCCGAGTGAGCTTGCGTAGACCTGCTGGCCTACAAGACTTGTAGCGGACGGACGGCGAACATGAATTCGCGCCTCCCACGCCGCCGGAGGCTCACTCATGCCAGCTCCCAGCCGTCACATAAGATGCGTGTCGTGTCAGAGACCCACCGTCTCTAGGTGACTATAACCTTGCTGGGAGCTGATACGTGCCATGCCAGTATCTTGCCATGGTGACAACAATACACATTCTTCGAAGAAGTTCTCAGAACCTAAAATATCTCCTATATATGTATCCGTAGCTTGGCTAGGGTGTGTAGTCGATCAAGGAGCAGGGTCCATGACAATGCGCTATGATCCCAAGAGTCGTACATACGTTCTTCAACGCCTTTGTAAGCCCTCTCCTTCAGCATCCAGCACGGGCATCCGATTAGACTGAGTAACATGGTCTCGAACCACTGGCGTCCCCTCAAGATCGCTCATCGAGTGATACCACGTACCGATGGCGGTGAGGTGTAAGTCTGCTAAGTACGATGTGTAGCGGTGGCAATCTGATGAACAGCAAAACGTACGGGTCGACCCAGAACCATCTTGGGTCGACCCAACAACATTCTGGGTCGACCCGTAGAACGAATCACCGTATGATCTTGGGTCGACCCGTTTCTCGAGATGAACATCAACAGAATCCCCCACCTTCCTGGATCGGAGCGCCGTCTCGACCGTGTCGACCCGAGACCGATAGACGCCCCCGTCAATTGTTGCCGTCAAGATTCAAGTCCCGCTATCTTCTGGTCGACTTGGCCATCTCGCCTTGGCACATGGCATGCGGGAAGGGTAGCAGGTAGTGCGCGAGGACGGTCGATGAGCTGTAGGCGTATTGTAGCAGAGTGGATGAACGAGGAAATCTTGCGTTTGAGCCTCGCTTCACTCTGCCGACTGCCACGTTACTCCCTGAAGCTCGGAATCCCACAACGTTTCCGGCTTATGCTATCTTCTCACGCCAATACCAACGGCATAAAGGTCGCACGACATCCGGTGAGCTTGACTGACAATAGTTCGAGGCGGCGATGGAGGTGTTGCGCGAAGACGCACAGAACAGTGCATGATACGCGCTGACAGTACCATCCGTGTTGCCGTGATGTCGTACATCTGTCCAGAACATCGTCTCAGGCATCGAGTCATCGTTCTTGTACACAGCTTGTCTAGGCTGGGCGAGTTCCAGCGGGCGTTCTTCGACAAGGGGGAAAGTGACTCGCATCCTGTCTAGGGGAACCACTGCCGTGAAGGCGCCCAGGTAGCGAATCTCATGAAAGCCCATCGGCAGCTTGATGGCCACCGGCATCGGCTTCTATCGACCCATGCGGGAGCTAAAAAGTTACTGTCAATCTTCATCGACAAGACACCCTTCCCCCAAGACATCGACCACCCCCGTCTTACTCAACGTCATCCGATTCGCCAAGCATTACGACTGTTCTGTGCCGAATGCGCCAACAGGCCTGCCGCGGACGCCGTGGATCACTTTTATGGGTGCCATGCTAAATGCGCCCCATGCCTCTGAAAGGTTATATCCTTACGCCGCTTGAGACCAGACTCTTTCATGGTGGGAGGTTTTTTTGAGGACTGTGATAGCCCATTCTATTGCTGATCTACTGAACCGGACTTCGCAGATAACGTCCCTCATGGACCTGAACCTCTGGAGTTGGCTCGCGTGGCGCAAGAAGCTCATAGCTCCTCCAGATACCGGTACCCCTTCTGAATGTTGCAGCATCTGTGTGCACTCCCCGGTCCTGAGTTCTGTCGTCTTGCTCCTCCTGTTCCACCTCGTTGGTGAGGTACTGAACCTCAGAGGCAGTCCCGGCCAATGTGTGATCGTACACACGCTTGCCCTTATGGCAACGAATGGTACAAGGCTTTCCAGCTTTCTGGCACACACATCGGCCCTGCTTACACGATGAGCGACAGTCACAGGAGATACGCGAGTCTCGAGACTGTGTGGTCAGCGAGGATTGCCATCTTTCTCGAGAGGGACTGACCAGTGATCTTCTGCGCAAGGCTGTGAAGTGTAACCGTGCCATGCACTCCATCCTGGTAACTCTCATATAAATCGATAACCTCGGTCGGAAATGTATTGCCCATCAACGGCTCCAAAGAGCCAGGGCGGGGTAGGCCTTCAATGATGCCTTCCTCGCATAGAAGTCGATAATACCCGGGGCGTGTCACTTCGACAACAAGACATGGGACCCTGGTGATGTCGATGCCATGTAGCAGCTTGTCAAGCAAACGGAATGAGATGTGATCGCCTCGGCATGGTGGACTTGTCTCGTGCAACGCAGCTGTCTCGTAGGTCGCACCCGTCACGCATGGCGCTGTTGTCACACACGGCGAAACCATCTCGCGTGGCGTAGCTGAAGATGCGACAGGCTCCTCGTCGTGATCCAGGATGTGCTGCTCCTCCACATCGTTCAATGTCAAGGGCATCACGTTGTCGCTCATATGGCCTGCAGCGATATTGTGAGCTCTGAATCCTGCACGACTAGGACACAGCCACATACCTGCAGTTATGGTTCCCTCTTCGACCGGTGTTCTGCCGTATACTGACTGCTCGCTTTGGGAGAGCACAGCAATGTTGCTCTCGTGCAGCGTAGCTTGCGGCAAGCCTTGTTCCGAGTCTGTTGACGCATTGTGGGGGATAGTTGTCGGTTGAGATTTCAGATGCAGCTTGAAGAAGATGAAAGGCGACAAGATAACTGGCTCCCAACGCGCAGATAGATCATGCTTGATGGCCTTTTGTCCGTCACACAGTCAGGTGGTCCCTAGAAGGCGTACCTCGCTACTCGGCTCTAGCGCCAGACAGGGACAGCTTTTTAGATGGAAACCCTGTTGAGCTACGCCGCTATCATAGCGCTCAGATGGCGGACTGGGCTCAAACGGCGTGAGGAACGCCGCCGGCGGCAGGCGTGTTGGCGTATTCGGCACAGGGCACGACGTCCGAGACGTCCTGTATCACGTGAGGCAATCGCTCAACACGTTACCCGGCTCGTACAGTACATGCCTCAGACTCGATCCTTTCACCTGAAAATGACGATCGATCTGGCAGACCTCGACATGGCGGTGACTATCCTTCGAGCTCTGTGAACCGCCAAACGCCCGGCCGGCGAGCCAGCATTCGTTCTGCCCGTGCGCTGCAATGGCGGAATCTTCGACCTCGATGGCCTGACTCTCGATGAGCTTGAATTTCCTCGGGTTGGAGACAATCAAAGCACACTCTGCGAGTCTGATTGCGGACAAGCAGTTCACAGACTGCTTCCGTCGAAGGTGAGAATTCAAAGCTGAGTCCTCAAGCTCGGTGTTTCGGCTGCTTCAGACTGATGTCACGCAGATGCTCCAGTGTTTAGCCAACACAGCGAGTCTTGAAACATAGTGTGCCCTATTTTCCCCCTTTCCCTCCCTTGCCCTTTCTCGCCCTTGCCCTTTTGCCACCCTATCCCCTATCAGTGTGCCCAATTCTCACAGATCCCTCGATCAACGTTGTCATAAAGTTAATGTTAGGTTTCATGGAGTAAGGTTTGGTTCAGTATAGGTGGTTGGTGGGGTCGCCCAACGCGTTTTGGAGCGCGTCGGGATTATCGCAAAAAGAGCGGAATTATGGGTAAATCCCGACCTAAGCAAACTCGTAGTTCCGGCGTAAACCGTAGACGGTCGCGGACGGGTGGATGGATAAGCAAAAAGGGAGAAGGGGAGGGGGAAGGTTGGGCAATGTCACGAAAGAAGAGAACACTCGAATATCGAGACATCAGGACGCCAAATCCGACATGCGTATGCAGAAGACGATGGTCTTGTCCGCTACTCCGGGACGGGTATGCCCGTTGGTCTCATTGAGCACATGACGACGATGGCTGTTGCTGATGTACGCCCATCTTGAAGAATAGGGAGCTTTCGTCTATCACAAAGACGAGGAAGCTGGATCCTTGCCATGAGATATCAAGCGAGCTCACGAATACTGTATGGGAAAGACCGGAATCCTCCTCGCTCAGCTTGTACTCCAAGCGGCTTTCCGAACTCGGGTGTCTGCCGAGTCGGCACTCACTATACCTCGAAGTGAGCAACGTGGCGAATGGTAGGTCGAAAAGCGACAGTTGGCCTGTGACAGGAAAAGAGGGAAGCGCGGTTTTCGGAATGGGAGGGGCAGAGAGGACATAGAAGGGGAGCCGGTCGGCTCCCGGGCATCTCGGGGACGACCAGAACACGGATGAAAGTTGCATCGAAGGATTAAGACGAGCGGGAGAAGGAGTGATGAGATGCCCAAATAGTGCGGGTCGGAGATGAGCTTCGGTGACGTGAGCCGGCCTTGGAACCCTCGTGTCCGACGCCAAAGTCGCTCTCCTGCATGTACATAATCGCACCGCGCCAACGATCCCTCCGGGACCTCCCAAACATCGTCATACGACGATCCGGCTGGAAGGACAGGACTTTCTGTTGGATCTCTGTCGGCTTATTCTTCATCTCAACACTCTATCTCGAGCCGCCTACTGTATCGACCACTGCCGTTTTCCATCCCGCGGTAAGCTTAGCTGGCGGACTCGTCGAGAAAGAGTCTGTTGAAGAGATCTTACTAGCTATACCCTTATTCCTTTGTCGTTATTTTGTCCGTAGCGCCTGCTCTCAGGATAGCTTCAACACCCTGGACCATCTCCAACCCACTCCGACACCATCGTACCCCTGTCTCGTAGGGCTTCACGGACCGCCCTTTCTCTGCCCCCCTCTGATCTGTTACCCTTCTCGTTCGTTCCCCGTCGAGTTAGATGTGCGAGCGCACCAACACAGCGCGTACAGTTAGACTAGATCAGCAGATCAGTGTGTATATAGTAAACACCTGGTCGCTCAACAGCTTCAGCCAGTCTTGGGGGGCGGGACATCGTATGCATTCACAATTCGGCGCGAACTAGTTCTTGAGGTTGACGTGAAGGTGTAGTCGAGCGCACCCGTACGGTGCGGAGTGTGTAGTCGCGTCGATATAGGCTGTATACGGTCGTTGTCGGCGGTGATCGCACGATAGAGGCAGGGGGGTGTAAGGTGGAAGATGCTAACAGTGTTGAGCGTAGAACATGAGATGTTGTCGCTGAGGGTGTAGAAGTGGCGTGGAAGATGGTGGGTGTGATGTCGTGAAGTGTGATGGACGGCACGCGCGGGTGGCTGATATGATCAGAGCTTGATCAACTGCCTATAGACTGTCTCACGGTGTACCGAGCCGTTCGGATGGATAAGCGTGAATGAGCGAAAGACCTCCGCTCTCGTCGTCGACGACGAAAGGCTAGCGAGAGTGGGTAGTACTTGATGCGGGTACCTGTCGCCGTCAGTACTCGTTCAGCTAGTCTTATACCGTGCTGTTTGATTCCACTCACCTAGCGAGAACACCGCGGACTGCGGTGGAGATGATGACCTGTCCAGCCGATTACGTTCGGCGAGGTGCATCGGGGAGAGGCAGAGGTGTTGAAGACGGTCTTGAGCTGGTCGGTGGAGATTCGGTGATGGTTTCGGGGAGAACTAATCCGTCAGCAGCCAGCCAGCTGATTAATGGCGGTGGAAGGAGTACCGGATCCGCGTTGACACGTAGAGCGTAGCTCCCGAGCGCGAGAGAACGACTTATCCTAGATTCTCATTGTCGATGGCGATGTAGTAGGATGGCGACGCGTTTTCTGGACATCTGGGATTGTCAACATCCCGTGGCTTTGTCTGGATGGCCCAGCTCCCAACAACGATCGCCGAGGCAGATAGAGCATAACTCACCAGCAATTAGGTAGCTTAAATCGACCTTCGACCCGGAGGCTAGTAAGCGGAATTCTGATGTGAGTGAGCGAGAACAAGGTCGGGAAAGTTAGCTAGCTCACTGAGCGTGTCCATCATGAGCCTCTTCACCGTCATGTGCGGCCATCGTCGTATATCTTCAAGGCTACGGAAACTCGTTTAGATGGCCCGGCCCGGCTGTCCTCCAACATCGCCTCCACCCTGATGAACCGATGCCGGTGAGATCAGCGTATACCGGGACTTGAGACACGGCGGTACTTACCGCATGAACACTGCCCAGCTCCATGCGCACCGACCAGCGTTATCAGTGAGCCCCGTAGGCGAATCAGATGAAGAGGACGAGCAGGCGAAGGCCTTCCGTCAGAGCGTAAGTCGTGAGATCGACTGGCATTACCCTGACAAGGGTGAGCGAGGGCTAGACCAAGATTGCGAGGCTCTACTTACCTCCTGAGGTCTTCTGTGAGTCTAAGCTCTAGGCTGAGCATCCGTCCTCCATCCAAAACCTCCGCACTGACGACTCAAAGCTTCTCCACCATCTTCCCGCCCCATCAGCGTAAGCAGAGGGGGAAAGCATCCGCTGCGCCAATAGCCTGCGAGGGTCAGATAGCGCCTTGCCATGGTACCGAGCTGGAACGACTTACGATGACCCGCCCAACAACTCTCCATTCTTCACATGGTCCATCGTCCATCCGCAACGCTTTAGAGCAAGCACGTCAGCTAGTCCAGTGCTTCCGCCCATCTGCTTACCGACCTAGCTCCGCTTTCTCACGACTCCGAATCTCCAGTCGCCACTGATACTGGACCTTTTCGCGGTCGCCGGATGTCTTGAAGCCAGCGGATACAGCCCGTCCATGATGTCCGTGACATGCCTACCAAACCTGACGACGTGATAAACTTCATCAGCGCGTCCAACCTACTCTCCACCTGAGCCTGTTGACGGGGGCGTGGGCCAGCACAGACGTATGCGTGAGCAATCGGTAGTGTAGCCTTCAGATCGATGCATCGCTGCTTTATCGACCAGGTGCGCATTTGATGTGACTGGTTGAATCGACAAGTGGAATTGTAACCACAGAGCACCCGACGGCCGGAACGGGAGCTTAAACACGTGGTAAACTACGGGTCGACCCAAAGTGATTGTGGGTCGACCCAATATTGAAGTGGGTCGACCCGCATTTATTATGGGTCGACCCACAACATAATGGGTCGACCCGGTTTTCAGAACACGTCGATTCACATACTACACAAGTCCGATGTACCTCAAAACATGGACCTATCGCCTACAATGCATACGTAGCAGCCTCCGATGCATCTACAGCCGTGTTTACTATGCATGCACACCCTCGCCGGCTAAGGACTGCTATTCTGGCTGTCTGGCACGGTGGAACGTCAAGAAGGATGAGCCAACTGCGTAAGCTGACTAGACGTGATCGATGCCGCATATACATCAGCGACGAGATTACTCGAGATGACTACCCTCATCATATGACAGTGGTACTTACACGCTCGCCCGATGAGGTCAACACTCTTGAATCATGACGAGGTGCAGTGTATCGGATGCTCGTGCACAGAACCTACATCAGTGTGACCGCTTCGCCGACGATCTGCCAAAAGAGACGTCGCCCTACGCGATGGGCATGCCTCCAATCCTTCCAAGCTTTCCCGCCGAGCTCCCCTACCTCAACATAACCCATTCTCGCTCGCTCTTCTGATGTGCCAATCACGGTATACGCCGACCGATAACCGTGGAGGTCAGATCGGTCGCTTTTGCGGACCTGCGATGTTCCATCAGCTGTCAATCTGGCTCGTCGACTAAACACTCGACCACTCATTAGTCGTCAGGGAGATACGGTGATGAGGGGACCGGTCACCTAGAACTAGACGTCTCGTCGTCATGCTTCGTCGCGACGCCCTTTTCCTGCGAATGACCCGACCTGGCGGGTCAGGTGACAAGGCTTGCGGGGCGTACCCCGCGCTTGAGCCCCTCATCCTGAACCTTCTCCCGTAGCATTGCACATCACGGCCCGCTGTACTACGTCGCCGTAGCCCAGCCACCACCCGTTTCCTGGAGTGGAACGTGTCGCGGAATTGTTGAATTTGCTGGGTCGACGTGACGTGTGTGGGAAGATAGCGCCTGCGATGACCGACCGACCAGTGGTCCTGTTCAGACAGACCGATGCGGATCGGTGAAGACAAAGTCGATGGGAGAGATGTTGAGCGAGCGGACCGTGAGGCGAAGTAGACGAATGTGGAGCATTGGTTGACCTGAGCCCGTATCGACCGAGCGGAGTGCCTGTACCGGATGGCCGTGTTGCGCCGTCTGGACTGGTGCTCCGAGAGCAAGGTCTGATGTCAGCTCGTCAGCTGCACTCCTTCTCGGTCTCGGTATCTCGGTATGAGACCGTGCCAGCTATCCCTCCGTCCGTCCAGTCCCTGCGCCTGACTCGCGTCGATCTTGACTCGCCATCATGCTCGCCGATCATCACTTGATCACGTCGCCAACTTCCGCCTGATTCCGCTCGACACAGCGAGCCGACCTCGACCAACCGGATGCTAGCGTGATCGACCGTGAGTGATCCGTTCTAGCTTCTCTGTAAGTCCTCCTCCGATGATCATGGTACGAGTTTTGTCGACAATGAACAAGCGTGAAGTGCACTGTCAATAGATGACGGCTTGCTTCGGGTATCGAGTGAAGTGCTGTGGAAGGAACTGGAATGCATATGTGGCTCGTGTGAAAGTACCTGCTGATCCACCTGTACTTGATCAGCGATGCGCTCGTCTCGTTACGACTCGACCCCGCCATGGCAAGAAGGATGAGAGAGCAGACACCTCTTGCACTCCCGAGCGGGGATCCGCAGGAATGAACTCACTAACAACCGAACGTATTCCTCCGGACTGAAGGTCTGCGCACCGGCCTGACCATGACTTTCCGTCTTCCGCCATGTCCGACCTCGCCCGACTCCTTGAAAGCTCTCTCCTTCCGAGCTAGCGATCGATGGTTAGTTTCTTCTCGGTATCATCCTCGGTACCGTCGTCCGTACCATCATCCATAGACCATCCATAGACCATCCGTACCGTCATCCGTACCGTCATCCGTACCGTCATCCGTACCGTCATCCGTACCGTCATCCGTACCGTCATCCGTACCGTCTCCGTACCATCTCCCGTACCATCTCCCGTACCATCATCCGTACCATCATCCGTACCATCATCCGTACCATCATCCGTACCATCGTCCGTTCCATCATCCGTACCATCGTCCGTAGCATCCTCCGTATCATCATCCGCATCATCATCCTCCCCGTCCAGCTTCATCACCGCCTCCAGCTTGATCAAGTTCGTGGCGTAGAGCTACAGGCGCAGTCAGCACTGACAGTATGGTATGCTATTACACCGAACGCGTCCGTCCAGTGACGGAGCGGCCTCAACTCGCGCCGACTCACCATGAAGTAAACGTCGCCAGCGTCCAGTGAACAAATTCAGACGGGGGATAACCAGCGGTCCAGCGCCGATGAGCCAGACGCGCCGGCTCGTTTCCGTCTCTTCGTCTGTCGATATCACTGAAAATCATCAGCAGTATATCCTAAAGAGAGGGATGGCACGGTAAAGACTTACCACACGAGGAGAGGAGGTGGATGTGTCAAGTTGGTCGAGCTGGTCGAGCCGACAGTCGCTGTCCCCTTCATCCCTTCATCCCTTCCTCCGCAAACATCAAGAAGCGATTCTACATACGACGGTCATTGACCCTTGGTCAAATCAGCTCGAGAGCACCTTCTGAGGTGATAGAGCGAGCTTACCTGCCGATCCCCCTCGTTGTCCCAGTTGATCCCACTCGACCCCTCACTCCGGGAGCAGGGTATAGCCGCGTCACCATATACCATCTTGTGCCTCTCCTCCTCGAAATCCGATGCTACAATTGTATGACGATGGTGATATCCGAATCTCGTGTTGACCTGTACACTATGCGTCAGCTATTGATTTTGACCAGGGATGCTTGACCGTTCGAGCTTGATGGCGGGTGATGGCGACAATGCACTACAGGTGTGAACTTGTCCTGATCTCACTTCTAGAGTCCATCTCTCTTCACATCCATCACTATCGTCGATACCATTGGCTCCGTGATGTCTCCGTATAGAGAAGACGTGATGCGAGTACGATACCTATATGCATATGTAGTGCTGAATGATGGGGATTGTAGAAGAGAGAGTGTTTGATGAAGTGACGAAGCCTTGTTTGAAGCTCATTTTGCTTCCGTCTTTCAGGGCCTTATTCACTTTCCCATGGTTGTCGCGAGTTCAGCTTACTTCCATATTAGGGAAGTGCCACTTTCACCCATGACGCGTGACGCGTCGTACAGGTTCACCCACAGGTTTCTTCGGGTTACCCTGACACATCGGGATGCCTGGAGTCTCCCAACCGTTAGGACACCTGTCATGGCGCTTGAAGGCAAATCACCGGAATGCAGCCCCTAATAGAACCCAACTAAGTAGTCGGTCGACCCAAATAAGTAGCGGGTCGACCCATAACAAATACGGGTCGACGCACTTTAAATGCGGGTCGACCCATTATCCTGACTCCTAGGTTGACTTGCGTTTCATTTGCTTGTTCTACTCGCATTGGTAGCAGCAGACGGTACGGTGTGGAACGAAGTAGGGGAGCGATATCAGAGATCTTTGACGCCAGCCGGAGTCGGACGAGCATGATTCTAGACGTTCGTAGCGGTAGAGAGGTGAGAGCGTTTCGGTCAGCTCCTGCGTCTGGTACTTCATTCCCATCTTCTACTCACTCCACCGCATCGCACCATAGATCGTCACCACGCTCATACCGCACCCGATCGGCATGCTTGTCTATATACCAAGCGGGAGGCGACCCGGCGGCGGTTGACTCTTGTGACAAGAAGCCGTTGTCGGTCGCGTCATCCTGATGCGGGCGGTTCGACTGGAGATAGAAAGGGAACTGATATATCTTGCAGGTCGTTCGTGATATCGATACCCGCCGGAAATGACCTAACTCCCTCCTATCCACTGTTTCGTCACGTATACACGTCAACATCCTCATCGTCGTCATGAACCGCGTTGGACCTGTCCCCATCGAGCAACGACGCGCTGCTGACTGTCTGGCGTCTCAAGTCCTACACGATCTACCGTTGAGCTCAGAACAGGGTCAATAATGGTAGCGGTCGCTCACCGAAGCTGGCACGCGCCATCGACACAAAGACAGTGAAACGTACAAGGGCTGAGTACAGGAGGCTACATCCAGGCTGCGCTCTGGAGATTGAGAGAGCTACCTTCAAAGCGGGTTGCCCGACATGTTTAAACCATTAGCATCGAGAACCGACACCCTTTCGCAACCGTCATCGCCGTCCCGAAGCTGGCTGCCGCAGATGATACGAGCACACGCATGCGGAACAAAGGAATCATCCGGGAGAGTGAGGCCCGGCGGAGAAAGAAATCTCAGTAGGTACCCGATCAAGCTACTTGTGACGACAGGGATCGTACCTATGCCCTCGACCTTAGTCCCCATCAAGATCTCCTGTTCTCAGCCGTCGCGACATCCAACTGACGAGGGCGAAAGTCGACAAGTCCTCGACCTGAGGCAGGTGCCTGGACCGCGAGCCGTCCCCTTGAAACGTGAACGGGACGCGGGTGAAGTCAATCGAGTTCTCTTGGCAAGGGGCTCGGTATGATCAACGGTGCGTTTCGGCGATGATCGTCTACTGATTTGCATACCCTAGCGAACCCGAAGGAGCGTTTCAAACAGGCAGTGAAACAGGGGAATGCGACCGATGACACTTTATTGGACTCAATGTGGGCGGGGCAAGGATTTGAGTGGAGTATCGGACAAAGGAGGGTTTCGAAGATCACCAGAAGTCCGGATGGAACAAAGACATAGGAGCAATCTCTCCTTGCTCCTGTAAAGGCAGCTGACCTCTAGATTGGTCTCCCAAGGACCGGGTCTGCGGATCGCAAGGTATATATCCCACTTCTCCGATGTCGATCCTTTTCTTTCCCTCGCCTTGACCTTATACCTCTGACCTGGTGTCATTTTTCCCTTGTACCCTTCGACGTCCTCAAGTTGTTCCCGCAAGCCGAACCATCTTGACACCGACCCGCTCATTACACATTCGCTCATTACTTAGTTCCAAAGAGCACGACATGTTGAGCGTGAGTCTCCTGTCCCATCCGTCAGACATTGTGGCTCATCCCCTCAGTCTCAAGTCGGCACCATCCTCTCACTGCTGGCCGGCGCCAGTGTTGTCAGCGCTCACGGCTACGTCTACTCGTGGACGATCGACGGCACAGAGCATCGCGGCTTTAACCCGGACGCTCAACAAGGCTATCAGGGAGCCGAGCGACCCACCGACAACTATCAAGGCTTTAAAGCCGGAGTCAACAACGGCTGGGGTGAGCTTTGCAGAAACGAGATGGCTGGATGGCACACTGATACTTCAGGTCCTGCTCTCCGAGACGATGGGGCGACCCTTGCTTGTGGTGGAGCCCAAGCTGGGAGTGGACTCGAATCGTGGCCGATGAAAGCGGGCTCCGAGATCGTTATCCAGTGGTCTGGGCCGAAGAACGGAGAATCTGTCTGGCCCGAAGCCCACCTAGGTGAGTGAAGGTCTCTGTCTACTGCGATCGTGGCTGATCTGGTCAGGACCCATGCTGGACTACATGGCCAAGTGCCCGGGAGGTAAGCTGTCTTTTACACCGTTCCGTCAGGGACTGACCCTGTAGACACTTGCGATGGGGTTGCGGCTGACTCGCTCGACTGGTTTAAAGTCAAAGAAGAGTCCTACGATGGAAACGAATGGCCATCTGCCCGGATCACCGCCGGAGAGGACTGGACTACCTCGGTACCTTCCGATCTTGCACCTGGGTGAGTAAAACAGAGTGTGCCCTATATTCCCCCTTCCTCCCTTGCCCGCCATCTTTGCTTGAACCTGATCATCAGCTGACAGTGATTCAGCGCGTACCTCTTCCGACACGAGATCATCTCTTTACATTTTGAGTGGAGCGACAAGATCGACGACGACGGTCTGCAGAATGAGGGCTGGCAGAGCTACCCTTATTGCTTCCAGGCAAACGTCGAGTCGTCTGGATCCGCCGTGCCTTCCGACACCATCACCTTCCCCAGCGGCTACGACACCACCAATTACGAGTGGTACGACTACTCTACCTGGGACGGCCGATCTCCGAGCGATTATGTTCCTCCTGGTCCCGCCGTTTACTCTGCCGGCGGCTCTGCCGAATCGGCACCCTCTGTCTCTTCGTCCACCTCTGCCGCCTTATCGTCGGCAAGCGAGCCCGCCTCGGTCCCGTCTGGGGAAGGTACTGGCGACGATACCCCTTCTACGCCGTCTGGGGACGCCGAGACAGCCGAGCCGACCAGTGACGGGTCGTCCACCGTGTCGGACGAAGGTGCTACTGCCGCTCCCGAAGAGCCGACCCCGTGAGCTTATTTTGTGTATTCCTCGGCAGTTCCTGACCGTTGATAGTGTCGCCGCTCCGTCACAATCGACTTCTTCACAGTCGACTTCTTCTCTACGATACGGCGGCTGGTGGAGGAGCAAGAAAAGTCAGTCCACGGCCAAAGCAAGGACCACACTGACTCGGTCAGAAGACCAGACCACCTCTGCCTCCGCTGCCGAAGAGACCGAGAGCGATTACAGGCGGAGGAACGTCGTCAATCGATACGCTCGAAGGTAGCGCCAACCAGAGTGTGCCCTATCTTTCTTCCACGACTCCCATTAGCCTTGAGCCTATCCCTTTTCTTTCGTTATACCCCTATATCGGCGTCGATCGCCCAACTATGCATATCCTTACATGCGATAGTATCGTCAATACGTACCAGCCCCGTCTGTTTAGCCTGTATCTCGTTTGAAGCGAATTCTCGCCCTTCGGAGTTCAAACGTCGACTGCCTTCACCGACCTACGATAGTCCTGAGCAGGAGCATCGGTTCAGTGTTTATTGATCCGTGGATCTGTAGCCACAATGGTAGGAATGAGAGTGTACGAGTACATACAGCGGGAGCTTTTGAGCAGCGGGTTCTGTTCACCAGTTGCCACAGTTGATGACGCGTGTAAGTTACCGCTCACGATCAACTCCACTCGTTGCTTTGACATTGTCATGACTACTGCGATATCTGTAGCAGCAGCGACGATCGCTATCGTAGCCGCTACAATATATCTGGCCAGGGCTGCTCCTCTCTTCTGCACCGATGCCGATCACCAGTCCCGCCTTGATCGCGTAGTCTCGTTTATCCAGTCTCGGCCTCCGGGATCCAAGCTCTCGCTTCATCGGCGTACCCTTCAGTCCAACACCATACGTAACGCGAGCCACAAGCTCCACCCTAGCTGTCTCGTCGTCGATCTATCCTCGTTCCGTCATATTATCCACATAGACCGGGATGGAGGTTATGTCATCTGCGAGCCTGGAGTCGCTTTTGGCGATCTCGTCCGCGCGCTGGTCAAGGTCGGGATGACTACCTTAGTGGTACCAGAGTTCCCTGGGATTACCGTCGGCGGAGCGATATCGGGTGGGAGTCTGGAGAGCTCAAGTCATCGGTATGGTCAGCTGAGCGACACTGTGCTTGAACTCGAATGCCTGACGCCGGAACTACGGGTTTGCTCCCCCACATCCGATCCCGATCTTTTTTACGCTATTTCGGCCAGCTACAACACGATCGCCTTGGTCACCAAGGTCAAGCTCAGGATCAAGCCCGCGCCGCGTTACGTGTCTCTCACGGCGCAGAGATTCCACAGCTTCCCAGAATGTGTCGCGGCCCTACAAGATACCCAACCAGACACTATCGAGGGAATCGCCTACGCTCCTGACGAGGTACTGGTCGTCGCAGGTCGTTACACAAGCTCTTCCTCATCCACTCCTCGACGCTTCTCAAGGCACTGGGACAGGTGGTATTACAAAACAATCCGGAATGTGACCGAGATGACCGTCCCATACGTCGACTACTGTTTTCGGTACAACTACGGATCATTCTGGATGGCAGAATATGTGCTTGATATGCTTTGGGGCGACAACGTCGTCACACGATTTCTGATCGGTGGGCTTCTACACACAAGACACCTGTTTGCCGTCCTTCACTCGGGAAACGTGTCGGATCTAGGGCGGATGCGGGTCATACAGGACTGCTACGTGCCGGTGGAAAAGGCGGCTGGATTGCTGGAGATATTGAACAGCGAAGTCGGTGTGTATCCTCTGTGGCTGTGTCCGATCAAAGCTACCACGACGAACCAAGTGCTCGCCAGCCACTACTCCCCTACACCCGGACTGTTTATCAATGTCGGGATATACGGGCGACCTCGGCAATTCCCTTTCGATCCTCGGGCCCTGCACTCGCGCCTGATCGATCTGCTGATCCAAGCGGGCGGCCGGTCTATGCTTTATGCTCAAAACTGGCACACACGCGACCAGTTCAACACGATGTACGGGGATGCCGTCGAGCAGGTTGAGCGGGTACAAGGAGCACACGGCGAGTGTTTCTTTGGCTTGTACGAGAAGGTGGCGCTGTCGGACACTGAGAGGATGCAGCTTAGGAAGCCGATGACGGGGAGCGAGGCGGCGGAGACGAAAAAGGTGGTCGTGGATATCTTTAGGCAAAAGTTACATATGGCTTAAGCACGCTCGAGGTATGCTGTGCGCTAGCTGTTCGATGAGGGCTGGCAATTGCGCGACACGTGTGGCTGCGCCTAGACAGGCTATTTTTCGCCCACTTGCCAAGACCCGTAACGACGCGACGTCATGCGGTCTTCGGGGCCGCATCCCCGCGTCTGCTTCTGATTCCCACAAAACGCGCTCCCCACTTTTGCGTTACATGCCCGCATCTCAACTTTGTACGTCATGCACGCTTGAGCTTTCGACTGTTGCGGTCAGGTATATTACCATCGAGGATGTCGGAGAGAACCTCACTGTCATCAAGGCCATCATGTCTGTCACCACCGCGCCGACGCCGACCGAGGCGAAACAGAGTGGTTTCATGCGTTCCGTTCACGCGGCCGGCTTCACGAAGCTATACAACTTCATCCTCTGTGAGTCCCCAATCGCCCGCCCCAAACTGATCATGCCAGGGTTCGTGCTAGCCGGTGCGATGACTGGATTTGTGCTCGCCCGCTTCCAGTACCTCAACTTTGCGGTGTTTTGCCCGACAGTCGCGGGCAGTACCGGCGCCGCTCCCGGAGAGTGCTACTGGTGAGCTCGCCCTATATCACATAGAGTGTGCCCTACCTTCCCCCTTCCCCCCTACTCTGTTTCCCACTCCGATCCCACCCTTTCAGTCGGAGTTTGTGCTGAGTCCAGGTATCAACAGGCCCGGTACAAGGTCGGGATCATCCTCCATCTCGCTGCCATCCTACCGGCGTCCCTGTTGGCTGTCGTGCAGTTCACTCCTTTCATTCGGCACAAGTTCCGAACTTATCATCGGATCGCCGGGTATCTCGCCGTCTCCCTGGGTATACTGAGCACAGCCGGTGTGCTCATGATTGCCGAAAGATCGTTCGGCGGTGCAGCCTCGCTGCAGGCCTTTGTCGGCGCTCTCTCGATATCGTTCATTGGCGCCTTGGCCTTGGCCGTGTACAACATCAGAAGGAAGCAGATTGAGCAGCATCGCGCATGGATGATCAGAGCATGGGTCTGGGCAGGGAGCATCATCACCCTCAGGATCATGTATGTGACGTGTACCAGACTCTAGCAACGCTGACGGGACAGCATGATCATCTCTGCCCAAATCATCAGCCGCTATCCCCCATCTCGACGTCTCTACCTCGCCTACAGCTGTAACGTCCTTCAATTCATTCTGCGAGACGACGCGGCACTGGGAGATCGCTTCCCGACCTGTGCACCAGTCATCAGTGGCACCAACACACTCGGCGAAGCACTCCAAGTCGCGGTCCAAGCCAACTTTCAAGGGAATAGGGAAGAGCTTTCTGCAGCCCTGCGAGCCTGTTTCCCCATGGCAGCATGGCTGGCTTGGGCACTGCATGTCATCGGTACCGAGGTATACCTCAAGCTGACCCCGGCCGAGTCGGAGCGACTGCGTCAGATTAGCTACATCCGACAGGTACGTTCCTCGTTGATAAGGGAGATGTGATGCTGATCCATTAGCTGGAAAAGGGCTACCCGTCACCAGGCAATGCAGGGCTGACGGTCGAGAGGATTGGGGATAGCCGTCCATGGTGTCCTGATCCGATTGCTCTCCCAGACGTTCAGCGTTAGCATCAGGCATGCATACCTTTATATATATCTGTCGGTCTCATAGATAAACAACTCCATCCCAGAAGAGCCTGTTTTAAATCGCGCATTATGTCCGACGCACCGAAAAACGTGCGCCAGCGGATCCGCGTCATGGTTCGCTATCACCGAGGCAGGCCCCACCCGGCCGACTACCTCGTACCTATGTTAATATTCGAGATTTTCCCTGAGGCCTTCCCTGGAATACAGGACAGTGCAAGTGTTGTACTCGATGTCCATGTTGATGTCTTGTTTGCCATTCACACATCTGAACGATGGACAAGCAACAACCACTACCGAAATCGCTGGACCATGGCACCGACAAGAGCGAGCCAGCAGCAGTGCCCCAGTATGCGCCGCCGACAGTGCCGCCGCCAAGTTACATACGCGATGTTAGTATGAACGACACGGCCAACTACAACTCGGATGCTCATCTACTCGCCGCTTGTCGTGCTAAAGGCATCTCTCCGTATTTTGCGACGCAAATCACTCGTCTACGTGAATACTCGTCGATCCGCCTTGTCCTCGATGATTCGGGGTCGATGAAGGCGATGATCAACATTTACGGACAGCCTCCAACAACGCGATGGCAACTGCTTCAGACGATGGTCAAGGAGATTTTTGACCTCATGACTATCGCCCGTGGACGGGAACCGATCGATGTCCATCTGCTCAACATGCTTCCTCAAGGGATGAAGGCCGATACCGTGGATCTTTTGAGAGAGTTCTTCCAGCAGGGACCCAACGGGACGACGCCGACACTAGAAGTGATGCGGGGTATCATGACGCCGGAGCACATGGTCCACGAGGAAGGCGTCTTGACCTTGCTAATCACGGACGGCGCGCCCAACTGCGGACATCAGGCATTCCGAAATTTCCTGCTCGACGCTCAACGTCGGTACCCGGCATCCTACATCACCGTCGGACTCTGTACGGACGATCCAGCCACCATCGACGAATACGAACAATCGCTGGACAATGGCGTACCCCATCTGGATGTCATGTCCGCGTACGAGGACGAGCGGAGGGAGATCAGGCGGATACAGGGCAGGCGCTTCGGCTTCACCTACGCGGACTGGACAGTCAAGTTCCTGCTGGGATCGAGAGTCAAGGAATGGGATAGTCTGGACGAACGGAGATTGACGAAACGGGAGCTGGAAATGATTCAAAAGTTTGGGAATGCGTATCTGGGTGTCACAAACGGGACCAAGGAGAAGAAGGATTGTATCATTATGTGAGGTTAGTGCCGAACGATTGTACTTACTGGCGATGTAGGACCGACTGTCTCGGCACCTCCAAAGATTTTGTGCTCACAATTGACATATCCAAGCTAGACGTCTTCGCTCACTAAACCTGCTTACAACCGAGTCACACCCATTGTACTCAAGAGCTCGCTTCCCGATGGTGGTGAGTCGGCGCGCAGCCTCCGCCCCCCTTCGCGACGCGCTTGTCCGAAGCGGCTTGTGCGGAAACCCCGCACTTCACGAATGTGACTATGACCCTTGATTAGAGCCGATACAACCACTTCCCAGGTCAAAAACGACTTCATGAGGATCAAAGACGGCTAGACAGAGCTGGAAAAGCAAACGACGCGGTCACGACGGTCTATCCGACACCTCTGGTCGAGAAGTCGGGTCCGGGTCCAGCAGCTACGGTGACGCACGAAGCGATCGAGCAGGATTTGCCAGTAACAACGGACGACCTGGATGAGCGAATGACATCGGACGAGCTGGAAGCGCCAATGGCGCCGGATGTGCAGACAGACGGAACCACCACGAGTCAACCGGTTCATCAGGCCATGGAAGATCCTGTCGAGCCTGCCGCGCCTGTACCTGCCGGTGAGCCCGATCGGCAAATCCTCTACCTGGCTCCGGATGAGATCAAGTTGAGCGCAAGCGGAAAGAGAAGTGGACATTGCGCTCGACATAGGACAACCTTAACCCGACTGACTGTTAACGCTGAGTCACAAGCCTGGGGTGCGCAGCTCTGTGACATCGGTAAGGGGAGCACCTCACTGACTGTGAGCGATTGGGATTTGGGAAGACGGTGGTGGCAAGCCAATGAACATAACATCCTTTTCCAAGACTGCCGATGTCGACCACAACATCGGATAGTTTTGATTCGAGCTCCCGGATCTCGATGTCCTTGACCTTCACCAAGTCTTCGAGTTGGCACGATCGGTGGTCTCGTTTCTTCAACACCGTCTCCATCTCGCGGACGCGCCCATAGTACATCCGTGCTTCCCCCCCATATTCCTCATTCTCGTCCTACAGCCTTTTGCGGATGACCTGATTCCTCTGCTCTACAGCTCTTTCGGCATGACCGCTCTCGAGCTCAACGGTACGTGGCGTGGTGAAGAGGTCCGGCAGGGATGAGGCACGAGGCATGAGGATACACTAGGCTTCGCCGTGCTGGCAAGGAATGTAAAGCGAATGATCATGCCGTGGTAATTCTGGCAACAAGGGTGGAGTCCAGGTAGTGGACCTGCGAGGATCAGAGAGTTTGGGCTCACATTCTCAGGTGAAACGCCAGCTGTTCCGGAGTGATTGTTCAGTGAGACCGATCTGTTTGGAGTTCTCCTACATCTGCCGGTACCGTAGAGTGAGGTGCGGGTACTGACACGTCGCCTCTCGTCGGGGCATCCGCCTTCGGCTGGGCGAGAGTCTCATTCCATCCGGGCGGTCGGGATGATCAATAACGCGAAGGGCGAGACATGAACGTACTGCAATCCAGTAGCACCTGAAAGAGCGGTACAGTATCGGTTGACGTTTCTGTGGCATTTGATACGGTACTGATTTCCCGGCGACATCACCCAAAGTCTCTCGTCGCGCTGGCAGGGTGATGCTTTGCACTAGCGTTCTGAAATTCAGACGTCAGCCGCCCAGTGGCACGGACATACAAGAGCAGAGAGATAGACCTGGCTCCTCAATCAAGCGAGTGTCTCAGGTTCACCGAGGATGACCGGATTTCGCGCGCCTCGGTTACGACCCAAAACGACCCTGGGTCGACCCGCGTACTAATGGGTCCACCCAAGACAGTTGTGGGTCGACCCGTTATAGTGATGGGTCGACCCAATGAGAAGCGGGTCGACCCATAACAGTTGTGAGTCGACCGAGTTGACCCAATAAGTAGCGTCTCGACCCATAACAGGTGTGGGTCTACCCATCATTGTACGACGGTCGATTTTCCGGCTGGTGGCTTGATTTCCGAAAGGCGCACTCACCAGACTATGGTGGGCTTTGTCAAGCTCAGTGAGGCATGCCTTGGACTAGGATGATAGCTTGCCGACCGGCCATGGCAATTATGCTCCACCGACGGATGCTTGCGGAAGAAGGATTGTATCACTATGTGAGGTTAGTACTGTACCGAATTCACCGGCGATGTACACTTTAGTCTCGATGGAAAAGCACGATGGCGCGAGGGAACGGCCGAATTCGATAAGGCGCCAAGTCTCGATGATCTTGCGGAGAAGGTGTTCGAAGGGAAGGCGAGCGAAACAGAGCGGGAAGTCGATCGGTGCTGGATCCCGCACAAGCTAGTCGAAGTCTCACACAGTAGAGACGTCAGCCGCCCGGCGGCACGATTACGTAAAAGCAGAGCGATAGACCTGGCTCCTATATCAAGCGAGTGTGTCAGATTAGCCGAGGAAGGCTGACCGGATTTTGCGTGCGTCGATTATGGGAAAGGGATAGGTGGGTTGGTATATTCGGGTTCTCGGCGGAAGTCGAGGAGAAGTACGGGGATTCGGCGAGGAGGAGGAGGATACAGTGTCGGCGTGACTTCTCGCAAAGCGACATTCGAAGAAGTGGGGTAAAAATCGACAGAGGTAGACGATGGATAAGGGGATTTGCTGGACCCAACATGACCGGTGGCAGCGCCAGAAGCAATGATATTGAGATGGATTCTTTCTCTCTCCTCTCCCCAACTTCCTGACTCACAGACTCACCTCCCTCCCGGTCTTGACAAGTGAGATGGAAAACTCACGGAATATTGAGAACTCAACTGTCCCTCGCTTTCGTTGACGGCTCCCGCTTCCCTACGGCCAACTTCTCAAAGTCCTTTGCTTGGAAGTCCGATCCATCATCATATGCCCATTCGACGAGTCGTTCACAAGAATCGCATAACGAGACTCACCTCAAAAGCCAGACACCCTTTTCAGCGACTACAGTGGTATTACGCCCCCGATTTGAGTCGTAGATAGTTATGGTGGCATGGAATTGCACAGTCGACACAACAAGCATCGCATTGATCAATCCACAGGTCTGTACAAGTTCAGCTTCAATGGTCACGCCTTCTCCGCTGCTTTCTCGCCACCTCGAATCCCCTTTCCCGCTCACTACTAAACTGATCCCTACAGTACTTGTCTCAGGTATCCATCCCTAGAAGGTGGCGACAAAGCCTGACGCTCTGGACCCAGATCCACCTCGACCACCATCACGACCACCACTGAAGAGAGGACTCACCGCATCAAGAGCTCGCATCCTTTCGCCGGTTCCGTACCCCCCCCCCCCCCCCCCCCCCAACCCATCCTCATCGGCAATGACAAATCGGTAAGCCTTGAACTCGAGGCAGATGAGGATGAAGGCGGCGGGGGCGGGTTGAGGGTGAAGCTGAGCCATACCCGCCATCACACGTCGAGGTGTGCCAGGTTGTCGATCTCGCTTGTCCATGCGTCCACGCTTTTGCCCTCCACCATGAATCTGCTTCTCTCGCTCTATACCCACCTTAGACGATTCTCCAAGAAGTTGTTATTGTATACTAGCAGTCGCTTGGCGAAACTGTACGAGTACAGGTCAGCACATGTCCGCCCACACTTGACGTCAAAGACCGACAGGGAGCTCACCTCTTGTCGACGGACGGCGAATTCTTTGGTACCCTTCCCTTCATCGAGACCAATGATTGGACTGAAACTTCCAGGTCGGTTGCCATGGGTCCCTCGTCAAAGACATCCAGAAAGTCGTCCACATCCTTAAAGAGTCCATACGACTCTTTCAGCCAGGCGACCACCTTGTCCTCCTCCAGTGCAGCGGCTGGGCTGATCATGTGGTCCATCATTCCATCCTCCTTCATCTCCTCGTATGCATCCGTCCGTTTTGGGGCGTAGCGTGAATTGATTGAATTGAGAGCCGGGGTTGCTTTGCGACGCCAGTTGGGAGGCGGTTCGGTTCGTGTCGGCTGGACTCGTCTGACCACCTTGTCGTCTACTCCCTCTACGACGCGAAAGATGTGTCGAGGTGCCATGAACCGAGTCTTTCCTTCATGGTCCTTCCCGACCCAGGTTCTGAACCGAGTCAGTATTAATCAAACGCCAGCGTAGTCGACTCACCCTGCCGTTCCCACACGCTCGGTCTTTCCGGTCCTCATCATGTCTAACGCATCCACCACCAAAGCCACAAATCGATCAATGACCCAATCCTTATCCATCGCCCACAGACCCAAGTCGGGGAGTGCCGCCGACTAGTATGTAGCCGGACCAGGGTCGAGTAACGGATTTGCTCGTCCGTGAGGTGTTCTCTGTTGTCGGGGCCTTCGCTGTGATCGGCATGACAGGCGATATAGTATGCTACTTGACATAATCGACCGACTTGGGTACCGATGTCCGATGCGTTGGTGGGACCGTCGAGCTTGATCCGTTTGTATTGGAGTCGACACAGCTGCATGGACGAGGTGGATTCCGTGTGGGAGGGCTGCGTCTTGAGCCAGGTCTAGAACGGTCAGCCAAAGGGGTACAGCACGTCGTATGCATGTGCGGTGAGACGAGAAGGAGGTAGAGGGGTGTAGGGACGGGAAGGGATGGTGGATCTTCGGGAGATATATGTAGAAGACTACTCACATTCGCATCATCCATCCCGACACATCTCATCCGTTCCATTGCCTTCTTGAACTCATCATCTCTCTTCCCGCCATTCCCCCAAGTACCCCGTCCAAAATCTCATATCGGCGCCCAGCTGATGCCCTGTTAGCCACTGGACATGAGATTCGGCAAGATGAATCGCCATATCCAGTGCAGCGATTCGCGCCAGTCGTCGCTATCGTGACGCCGGCGTTTCCTGTACAAGGAAGTAGCTTCATGCGTAAATTGTGTGTTGGTGAGGGTATCATCCCTCCATTTTGATAACTCCACGCAAGAAAGCCTATGGACGAGACTGACCTCGCAGCATTCTACGAACGACTCATCCGGCGCATTCTGAAAGGGCTTGTCAAACGGTTTGATGTCTTGTTCAGGTCGGAACGGATCCCATTCTTCTGCGTCGGCGTAGTCGTCGTTCATCGCTCTTTGACCGCCCTAATGACGATACAATCAGCCATCAACTATCACTATAGGGCAAGTTTTGACCAAAGTGACATTGGGTTCGAGCGGTCCTGGGACGAAGACTGTACCCACCAAATAAGTACCCAAGCAATCGTCATCCTCATCGTCATAATCATGATCCTCATCATCGCCGTCTGCAACATGGGCACCCATGTATAATGGATCGGGAGCGGTACTCCGTAACGATGGTCGAATCCTGATCCCTGACCGACAACCCTAGTAGACATTCGAGTACATATCTAGTAGGGCCACTGCATTCTGAGAACTTCTTCGAAAAATGTCTTCTGTGCCAAATGCGAATCCCGCCAAATGCGAATCATTAGTAAAGTGTGAAGTCTGTATTAGTAATTCTTCAGATTGACCGAAACCTTGGAAGAGTCACACATCGCCTGGAAGCTTGAGTGCATGCATAAGGTCTCCCAAGTGGTCAGAGCACCACTCTGTGCTTTCTTGGCTCATGGATTCATGCATGAGAAAGCGAGTGGATGATTGAAGTTTTGATTAGTTGTGTTTAGGAGGCTCTCAGGGAAATTTCGCACAGAACATGTGTATATTGTTGTCACCAAAACAGCACACTCGCATGGCTCCTACAGCTCCCAGCAACGCCATAGTCACCTAGAGACGGTGGGTCTCTGACAGATGGGATCTAGGACGTATTGGGTTCGTTCTCACTCTCTAGCTCTCTCTGGGATGATACACCCTGTCAGGTGAAAAGACTCAGCTTGCTGAGATTGGGGTCGGCCGCCGCAATGAGCACCTCCTCGATGTCTTCCTCTTCCTCTCCTGCTTCCTCATAGCATTTGAATAGCGCCGGCCTCCGTTTTGCCACCTTCCTCCCCTCCTCTGCCGGAATTACCTGCTGATTTGCCGCCTCCACCTCCTGCAGCTCCGCCTGACCCAATACAGTTACGGGTCGACCCACTATTGCATTGGGTCGACCCATTATTATAACGGGTCGACCCGATACTGTTGTGGGTCGACCCACCAGGTCACTATGGGTCGACCCTCGGACTTGTGGCTTGACGTTTGAAAGGCGCACTCACCAGAGACGGGCTTTGTCACGCTCAAAGAGGCATGCCTTGGAGTAGGATCAAACTTTGCCAACGAGCCATGGCAATGTTGCTCCACCGACGGACATTTGCGCGGCCGCGTTAGCTCTGAACGAAAGGTAACATGTCCGATGCTTGACGTGGCTGTCAGGCGACTCGCTGCCGGACCGTGGGAGACATGTCCTATTCGACCACGAGACCCTTCACGGGACGTCTGAATCTTCGAACCGGACGCCATGAAGCAATCAGGTCTTCGAGCGGATTTTCGATGGTGAGTTTAGCGTATCCTGCTGGTCGCGCTGCACCCACTGGCTTGTCTCAATCAGCATACCATCTTCAAGATAGCTTCCTCTCCTGTTCAGCTCTTCACAGCGGTCCTTCAGGCCGATAGCGCACACACCGCCCTTTGCCACGTGATGTACAGATCGCCACTCGGCGGATGTGCGGAACGCGACATTCGACGGTTCGTGTCTGTCAGGGAGCGCGGAAGTGCATCTGAGAGATGACAACCCAGATAGCCTGCCGTTCACTGATCCTGAGGCTTCGTTCCAGTGATAGAGGGCTAGATCGTCTGGCTGACAATACCGACGCCCCGAGATCACTGATGGCACTGACACCTTTAACTTGGACTTGGTATGTCAAACACATTCACGGAGAGCTGTTGGAATGATGAGGTCGGGTGGTATGTCACCCAGGATCGCCTCGTATCGCTAGAGGGAGATGTTGAGTCCGCTCAGGAGGATACTGAAAGATGCCTCCTGGGGAGCCAGCATGACGGGCGTGACTTGGCAACGTAGCAGGTAAGATGTTGACAAGACCTCTGTCAAAAGAATCCGACGAAAGGTAGACGAGAAGTTGACGAGGGGTGATGTGGAAACCTACGAACACAGTACGCGGGAGTTTCGCTCGTCGACGCGTGTGAGAACTATGGGTCGACGCGCAATATTTTGGGTCGACCCGTCACAATTGACACATTCACATTGGGTCGACCCACGAGAGTGGTAGGTCGACCAGTGATATAGCGGGTCGACCCATAACTGTTCTGAGTCGACCTTACACACTTTTCTGCTTATAAACGCCAATACCAGTAACCTATGGTTTTTGTTGTCTTCCACGCCTGACCATGCATGCTTGATGATGCCTGCGAGACACGCCATGAGGCACACTCCATACATATACTTCACACAATGGACCATGGGCGTGCAGTATTGAGATGTACCGACCTACTTGTGTCTCTGGATCCCGTCAAGCTGATCGAAACAGCCACCTTACGCAGGACGGTATAGATCGATCGACCGGGATCTCCTTGAAGGCTACAGCAACCGAGGTACCACGAGCGACATTATCGATGTTGACAAGATGCTGGAAAAAGGTATTGTGTATGTCAGACACGGTAGTCGACGCCGCCGATGCGCGACAATCAAGTCGAGACTCTTGCACTCGACTTCCCGTTGCCAACCGCCTTTCGAGTACCTCACTCCTGCTCTATCGACTAGTTTACAAACTACTCTGCCATACTCCCTACTTCACAGATCACTCCATCAACTAAGGTATCGATTAATTCATCGACTACCCTACCGACTGCACCACCTGTTCCTGTCCATGTCAAGACGAATGCCGTCAGCTGGCAGCCGATTCGCACGCCGGCACAGACGTAAACGGATCATCATCTGGAGGTTTACATGGTCATCCGGGGGTGGGGGGGTGTCGAGACAAAATTCTATGCATGCAGTTTCAGCATGTATTCTGGTACAGTAGAGTACGCCTCTGTGAACACGCCTGTATCTCCCCCTGACCGGGAAAGCAATACCGTCTACTAATGACGTAAAAGAGCACCCAAATGGCAGGTATTCGGGGGTCATAGTGACTATTGTGGGTGTGGGTTGTTCGCAAAAACCAGTGCCTAGGAAAAACTTTTTATACCTTCTTATAGCTCTCCCAGAGGGCTAGTGAACGCTACAAATCATTTGTCTGAACACCAAAAATTCATATTGTCACAATGCGATGACAGAGTATGCTAGCCTGCTCAGCCGTTTTCAGGTTATGTATGCCACACCGTTCGACAGCGAGAGCGTTTAGACTCCAGTATGAGGACGCGCATCGACGAGTACACGCTCAGCCGGACAGGATCTCGGCGGGATTGGGTCATTTGTTGTCACACCTGGAAGTGGTAAGTCTGATGAGTTGCGCCTGTGTTCTCATGTCTGTTATCGGATTCCACGAAGATGAAAAATGAGCTTGTTCTTCAGGCACTTGGCTGTCGCATGCTGGTCGTATATGGAGGCATGGTCATCATTTCATACATGGTGGGAGTCGTGACCTTCATGTTATTCGTGGTGTTCGTGATGATGGTGGTATGGTCGACATAAACATTAAGAGGAAAAGAAGTCGTAAAGGACAGAGAAGCGTAAAGCCGACAGACGGTCGGTCAAGAAGGGGTATATAGCCTACCCGTTTCAAAGTGAAGCAGCCCGGAGCTGACGTCGAACGGCTGCCAGTTCTCTCTCACACGCCTGACGCCAAGCCGAATCGGCACGCCAGTCGGATCGGCTGGATCGCATGATGGACCGTTCGAAGTCGATTATGCAGAACTTGTTTTCGTCGACGTGGTCCTTGAGCCAGTTTCGAGGGTTGACATCGCAGTGAAGTACGCCTGCAGCATGGAGGGCAATGTAGAGCGCAAAGATGGCGCGCCTGTACCCTGTCAGATGCTTTGACCTTGCCAGTCCGGACCTCAACTGATACCGGACTCACTTTTGGTGATAATGCAGATCGTCAACAACAACTGGATCACCACCGTCTTCGAGAATCATGGCCCAACTTGATCCGTCTTTGTGATCCGAGACAAGGCATCCGCCAAGGAGGGACGGTGTGACGACGCCCTGAAGCGAGTGAAGGCCAGTCGTCAGAACGTCGTACTCGTGACGCACGGCCTGCGACACGTCTTCTCGGCTGTAGTCGCCCTCGTCCGGTCCGTCCGACTGTCGCTTGAAATCGCTCAGCCGGCAGAGCTTGAGTACTTCGGCCTTTGCGGCAGGACTCGCGCGAGCAAGTGTAAAGACTTGCCAGACAGCGCCGTGGCCGCGGAGCGATCCGAGTGTAAGATGGGATGCCGGAAGCGGATTGGCAGAATCGGGGACGCCGTCCTGTGCGATCTCGGGCAAGAAGTTGCCGGTGTAGTTCGAGAGGTGCACCGGGCCGTACATTCGCATATCGCCTGATGCCAAAGTCAACAAGCTCGTGGACAACTATGAGGTCAGAAAGATCGCTAGCTGTCGGAAGGACTTACCGCTGATAGATCAACGACCGACATCAGAGGACTGGTGGCCGGACTGGATGGTATGCCGTCACGCTCCCAAAAGTCGTCGTGCTAAGCGGTCAGCCATATCTCAAGGGTTTGTTGAGAGACTGGTACAAACCTCGCTCGACACGCTAGAGTTGCTCGCTGGGCTCGACGCGACATCGGGCTCGGCGTGAGATGACTGTGACGCATGAGCACACGTTCGCGATGACCATGAGCGATACTGACCTCTTTCGCGATGTCGTTGCCAGCAGGCCTGCGCCTCTTCTTGCCACGATCCTGACGTTGGGGGGTTAGGGGGTTAGGGGGTTAGGGGGTTAGGGGGGTAGGGGGTTAGGGGGTTAGGGGGTGAGGGGGTTAGGGGGTTAGGGGGTTAGGGGGGTAG